>QEPC01001934.1:749131-759185 GCA_003113815.1 Sphenodon punctatus | reverse complement strand
GTCACTCTCACTGCGATTGGGGATCAAGAGGAAGAAACAAGCTACAAACACACCTATTTATACTTAATGGTGAAGGCAGGACATGTCTCTCTGGGAAAGCCCTAGCCAATGAAATTGGGCATGTGGGTGTCATCAACAGGGTCCGAGGGTTGATCATGCCATTGGGTCTCGCGATACCTTGTATTCCGGGTGGCGGAAACATGATTCAATGATCAGATAACCACAAAGATTCCACGGCCCACGGAAAGGGGAGTTGGTGCTTCTTATTAGAATCTGCAAAAGTTTAGCTCCTGTTCACCAGTTCCGATGCCGCGGCACCATTAGCAACAAACCACTGCCGCAGCCCTAGGAAAGCTGCCTCTGCTGAACTGTGCCACGATGTGCGGAATAGGGGGTTCCGTCGGTATCAGCTGGCATGGCGGCATACCGCTACAGCCCTATGTGACAGCATGGCGGTGGTTCATGTGATTAACACTTTGTTATCTAGGTCAGAGCGAGTTATGCGTCTGGTGCGTGTGTTTGTTTTGACATGCCTGAGTCATAACATTCTATTTTCTGCGAGGCATGTCCCAGGAATAAACAATGAAATTGCCAATGTCCTTTCTCAGTTTCAGATGCAGCGTTTTTGGGATCTTGCCCCCAGGGTGAGTTGAACACAGGAGTTTTTCCCGGTTGTGCTTTTGAACCTTGGAGACTAGAGCTATTCAGGACATTGAAGGGCTCAATGGCCTCTTCTACATGGGTTGAATACAAGTGAGTGTACAGGAATTTGCAAGCAACAAGGGTTGGTTTATTAGCTTTCTTATCCCACTTCCTCAAGTAATCCAGTTTGGCCTATATCTTTGGGGTAGGGGTTTGGCCCCCAGTACAATAGCATGGAAGTGGGTGGCACTGGCCTTTATGGGCAAGTTGGCAGGTTTCCCTGAGGTGACTCAGTTGCCCATACTAAAAGCTATGTTGGAATCCTGGCATAGGCAGGAGCCCAACAGAGCAGATACTCGCCTTCCTTTATTCCCACAGATTCTGGCTGAGATGAGTTCAGTACTAATACAGGTTTGTGCTAATGAAAGTGAGGTTTTGATGTCTAGGGCCGCTTTTAGCCTAGCTTTCTTTGGAGTGCTTCGAGTAAGCGAGCTACTGGTTAACTCACGCTTCGGTCAATCAGGTAGGGCTCTTCAGGCTACAGATGTTAATCTTCAAGAGGTCAAAGACCAACCAAAAAAAGGAGAGGATCTGTTATTACTAGGGGTGGGACACCAGGCAGAATACCGGTTACCACTTTTACCAGTTACCAGTTCTCAAAAAACTGGATTCCCGGATAACACCCGGTATACCTGTACTGGATTTATTCCATTGATTTCAATGGGGAACTGTCCCCACTGAAATCAATGGAATAAAAAAACCCAATTCCTCCCCCTCCCAGGCTGTGCGGGTTGAAGGGGGGACACCCCACACACACCCTGCCCAGCCTGGATTTAAAAAACATTTTTTTTCCCCTCTAAGTCCCAAGTGCGGACTCTGGGCTGCCGCCGGCGACCCAGAGCCTGAAGCAGCAGGTACTAGGGTGATCCCTGGGATGGGGGGTGGTTTAACACACACCACACCCCAGGGATCACCCTACCTCCCCACCCAGGGATCACCTACCTTGCGCTCTGGGTGGTGGCGGTCCAGCTCGGGCGGCTTCAGCGCTGGCTGTGGCTGCCGGCTTCAGCACTACTAGGCCTTCTGGTGAACTTCTGGGTTTCCCTGGAAGGTCTAGTAGCACTGAAGCCGGCAGCCACAGCCAGCGCTGAAGCCGCCGGAGCCGGACTGCCGCCGGATCGCCACCGCCACTCGGAGTGCAAGGTGGCGATCCCTGGGTGGGGAGGTAGGGTAATCCCTCAGATGGAGTGTGTGTTAAACCACCCCTCACCCCAGGGATCACCCTAGTACAACCTAAGAACCAATACCTACCTGCTGGTGCAGGCTCTGGGTCGCCGGCGGCGGCCTGGATCCCGCACTAGCAGGGACTTCGGGGCGGAATATATATTTTTTTAAGCCAGGCTGGTCAGGGTGGGTGGGGGTGTCCCAACTTCCACCTGCGCAGCATGGACTGGGGAGGGAAAGTGGGGGGTTATTTGTTTTTTTACATTGCGGCCATTCATTTGAATGGCCGCAATGTAAAAAAATCCAGCACGGGGGGAATCTGGTAATTTACCCGGATTACCGGGTTTAATCCGATACTTCTGGTACACCCAATACCGGGCAGTATCAGATACCAGTAGATCTGTAATTCCCACCCCTAGTTATTAACCTTCAACAGTCAGGTGGAGGGGATGTTTGCCCTGTCAGGAACATGGTAGTGTACATGCATGGCAGGGTACTTGGTGTGATCCCACTGTTAATGCATGCTTTTGGGTTGCCACTGACTAGGTATCAGTTTGTGGAAGTTATGCGGCGATGTCTGGGTGAATTGGGAGTACCTGGTCAGTTGTTTGGCTCTCACTCTTTTAGAATCGGGGCTGCATCGTCGGCTGAAGTGATTGGTTTTTCAGAAAGTGATATTCAGGATGTCAGTAGGTCGCGTTCTGGTGCCTTTAAATCCTACATTCGACCACTCATGAAGTAAGGCAACCCCTTCAACCCCTACTTGAATTAGAGTAGCTCAATAGGGGGCATCTTTGCTGATGTTTATTTGTCTATATTATTCCAGGGACAGGACAGAAATTTATGAGGAAGAATATTTGGATCCTTGGTCACATTTTCATTCACTGGTCACGGTCAGAAAAGATGGTCAGATGGACCAGTTGGGGGTCACAGCTCGGACTGGGATCCAGAGCATAAATCACTTGGAAGAGAAGAAAGGGCATGTTGTGGGCCCAATGGATGCCTATGGTTTTGGGGTTGCATAACTGGTCACGACCTGATATAATTATTATCCACTTGGGGGAGAATGATTTTGCAGAGGGATCTGGTTTGGATATTATGATAAGGCAGGACTGGGAGAGGCTGAGGGAGTTTTTCCCCTGGGCACGTTTGGTTTTCACCCATTTAATCCAATGGATTAAGTGGCCCAGAGCTTTGAATCCCAAGAGGCTGGAAAAGGCCGGTAAAAGGGTTAACCGGGAGGTAAAAAGAATTATTGACCAAAGGGGTGGGGTGGGGATTGGCTAGAGCACAAGGCCATCCACTGGATGAAGCCTGAGTTGTATTGGGACGATGGTGTTCACCTCTCTGATTTTGGAATTAACATTTATCTTGGCAGTATCAAGTGTATATTGAATAAGTTTATGTAATTTTTGCAGTCTGGTTAGGGGGTGAGGAAGCCCAGGTGTCCTGGCTGCTCTTGGTGGCGTCTGTTCAGTGCCAAAAATAAATTAAAAGGCTTGTTAGGGATTTGTTCCAGCGTCAATAGGTTTGGAACGGGGACACAGAGGCACCTCAGGAGAGGTGAGAGATAGGGGAACCGATCAGGGGATAAGCGACCCACAGTCTCACCCAAATCTGAAGGGTGGAGGGACTGGCATACTAGCAGGATATATGCGGTCCCGAGGTTTGCTGGAACCGTCACCCCTGCCTCAGCACCACAACAATGGAAGGGGTCCAGGTTTAGGAATGGACTGGAATCTCCATTCAAAATTCTTTGAGCTAAAGGCACTGAGCTGATGGGCTGAAGGGTTAGTTCACATTTAAAGTTTGGCAGAATTAGAGCCCTTCACCCCACATACCACACAGATAGGCTAATTGGGTTCTTTCTCCAATCTGGTTCTTCATTTGGTTATTAATAAAGTTGAGGCCATTTAAAATGCAATACTGTCTCTGTTGCCTCATTTCGCATGTGTGTGACAAGCAGTTTGCTGTAGGTAGAGCTGAAGGAAATATCCACAATTAATATCGTATCTAAAAAATTTGATTAGAATCATGTCTCCTGAAATGGATAATAACTGTTAATTGGTTCCCTCTTTGTTCAAATATTTAGTTCAGATATTTCAGTTTGGATATTTACTCGTTTGGTTATTTCAGTACTACTTACACTTTTGAACATATTTTCAATAGTGGAAACTATTTTCAATAGTTGAAAATAAGCAACAGAATATCTAAATATATGAAACACTTAATAATGAAACTAAAAATAATTGAATAAACAGATATGCAAATATCCATTTTAGATATAGTTATTGTTCAACTATTTGGATAGTTAGATGAAAATTCAAAAAAATAACTGAAAATACAAAATCTACACTTTGTTTCAGCAGTGTATTTGCTGAAGTGTTTTTTAATATATTTTTTATTTTTTTTGCTTTAAAAATCTTGGGTAATGTAAAATGATTCCTTAAACTATAACATAATTTTCCTCCATCATGTTCTCCCAAAGTGTAGTGACCACTGGCAAATTGTACTATAAAATTAATCCTGTCTTTTAATTAGATTGCTCCATAGGTATTTCTTATCGATCACAACATAGTCGCATTCTCTGCATCTGGAATATTGATTAGTTTTGCTGAAAGTTCTCCTTTTAGTTATTTCAGGGGGGTTTTCAGATCAAGCAAAAAGAATAGGGAAGTATTTCCCCTTGATTTTATTTAATCTGGCATAAACAACATTTCTGCTCAACAGAATTCAAAGCTGTACAATTAATGGGAGTGCAGCTTGTCAAAATATTCATAATGATTAAAAAAATAATAATTCAAGAATTACCTATTTTCAGGTTTATAAAACATCTGTGAAAAGAAAGCACTTTTAATAACTTTTTTTCTAATTAAACTGCTAAACCAGTTTTCTTTTTGCTGCTATAATGATTATGAAAATGCAACAAATTTTAGCATAAAAAAAAGAAACCTAGTTGTGCTTAGTGTTATACCATTCATACCATTTCTGGCAGAAATAGGGATCCTGGAATATCAGTGCCTTTTGGATACAGCAGTCCCTTCATAGACTTGCCAGAAAGGGGATAATCTGCCAAAGGGAGGACAGCTCAGGAGCTTCTTAAGCTAGGGGCCATGCAGTGGAACAATTAGTCTGAAAGCTTGGAGGCTGCCTCACCCCTCCTCTGCCTTACTTCCAGAAGCCAGGTCCTTCACAATGGTGCAGCACACAGAGTGTTTTTAAATTAAATTTGTCCATGTATGCCTCCCGAGTAGGGCTGATGCTGCAGCAGCTGTTACCACGCTGCAATTCCATTCTGCCATTTCGGAATTGCCTGCACCACACCACGGCTTTTCTGTGGACATTCTGCTAATTCCGCCGGCATTCTGCAAATTGCGGAATTGTGGAAAAATTGCAGAAACTGTCGGAAAATAGCTGTTGTGCTATTTTGTGGCGCTGGCGGAATGGTGGAAGTAGCGAAAATGTCATGTTTCCGCTATTTTGTGAAGCCTGTGGAAGTAGTGTAATGAAATTAGCGGAACTGTGGAAGTAGCGGAATGAAACTAGCGGAATGAAAGCCTCTGCCACACCGTATCACTAATTGCAGAAACACTGTTTCCAGCAGAAATAGCTACCACTGCGACATTCCGCTATAGCCCTACTCCCAAGTCCCCCCACCGCCTATGCATACAACTGCTCATGTGACAGTGGGTATTTTCAGATGTTACATTACCACACTCAACCATGGTGAATTCCTCATGGTGGTGGATGGTCGTGTAACGTCTGTTTGCACGCCGCCAGATGTTCACCACGGTGAACCACCGGTGGTGAGCAAAATAACCACGCTTTCGAGGATCATCCAGGCACCATCCCCAAAAGCGTGGTTAATTGAACCACGGCCCAGAATCAGTGGATGGTAATGTCTGTTACCGCCGTCGATTCCGGACCGTGGCCCAGAGCCTGGGACGAAATGGGGTGCAGCGGCCGAATTGGCCACTGTGCCCGCCTGTCTCCAGAATGGGCAGCTGAGGGAGCATGGGGGGGTGGGGCTGTGCAGCCACATGTTTTGCTGCGATGCGCAGCCCCGCCCCCACCACCCAGATTCCCCGCCGGAATCAGCCGGCACGTCTGTTGGACATGACGTTTTGATTCTGGCAGGAAAGCAAATGGTGATTCTGTGACGGGGCCAATAGGTGCCCCATCACGTCTGAATCACCCAGTGGTGCATGAGGAGGTGAACTCCTGTGACCCACACAGCAGCCACTCATGGCCCCACATGGAGTAAGAGCAGAGAAGTTAAGAGGGCTGCTGTGAGCAGGAGTCTGTATGGTTAGACACCAGAATGTAAATCTTGTATATATTAACCAAAACAAAAAACGTAACAGTTTAAAAAAAACTTAAATGCACGTAAGTTTTCTTAAAATACAACCCCCCCAAATTCACTACAATTACAATTAAAAAAACATTCCACTCCATACATTGCAACAAAACATAAACACCCAAAAATAGAAATAATTTCAGAATTTGAGCAATATTTAATATTTTATCCTCATCAACGTACATGTAATATATGTACTTAATGCCGTACCATACATATTTTCAATCATTTTTATCAATAACTAAACTTCCACATTTTTCCATTATTAAACTTTAATTTATTATCATAATTCAACAAGGAACAATTTTTTCAGAGTGCATTAAGTCTGTTTCTACAGAACTTCATTCTGTACAACAAATTGTATAATATAGGGTGATTTCAGATGTTACGGGAGGGTGGTTCACCACAGTGGATCCCCAGTGGGGGTGAATAGAACAACCACGGCGCGGGGCAAATAAAAGCCCCAAACAGACGTGATGGGACCGGGACCACGACCGGGAATCGGGCCGACACATCACGGATCAGGGCAGCGAAACAGATGTGATGCCGATCCCCAGCCATGGTCAAAACACCCAGAAGACACCAGGCAGGGGCGGGACACAGACATGGCCGCCTGAGGGCAAACGAAGCCAAAAGGCACACAGGGGAATGCCCACACAAGGGAAACGGGAAGGAGGGGGAAGAGGGACAAGAGGCGGACAGGTACCACACTCAGCAGGCGCACACACACAGCAGACCCACAGCACAACACACAGCACGACCACACGCCTGGGCACACACACACACACGCACACGCGGGAGCACCCACGCAAGGGAAAGGTCTGGAAGGGGGGGCAGGGGTGCCCGGACAAAGCACACAGAACAACGGGAGCAGGGGGGGGACACGGAAGAAGGGGGGCACCGCAAAGGGGCAGGGCAGGACACAGGCTGCAGCAACCCCACACCCTCACAGCACCACAGTCCACATAGGCGCCCCCACAGAAACACAGGCAGTCTCAGAAAGGGGGGCCAGGACCCCAGGACCAAGGCACGATGGGGGCCCACAAGGCACTGCGAGCCTGGCGGAGATGGTCCAGAAGGGGAACGGTGGCCCCACAATCACAGAGGGCCAGAGGGAGGGAAGCCAGGACAGGCGGAGAGGGACTCCATGTCCAACGACATGAACCCCCCCCCCCCGGGGAAGCACCATGACCCAGTCTGGGGGGGCCCAACCCCCTGGTCACACAAGCACCCAAGATGGGGGGGCCAGCCGCAGGTGGCAGCGCTGGCCGATGCAGACAGGCAGCTGGACAGGGGCTGGTCAGAGAGGCCACCCAGGCACTTGGAAGGGCAAACGGGGGGGCTGGAGGGGGCCCTGGGCCACAGCCAGGGGAAGCAGCACCCCATGAAGCAGGCACACCATGGCAGAGACATCAGGATGGGAGCAGCCAGCAGGGACCAGCCGCCCCCGGACCGGGGCGGGGGCCCACACGGGAGCATGACACCAGGGGGGCCGGGAGGAGCACCGGGAGTCACAGGCTGCCGCTGGTGGCCACAGCGGGCCCAGGGCCCGGGTGCCCTGCCCGGTGAACCAGGTGGGGCCAATGGAGCAAGCCCCGGCGGTACCCCTGCACGGACATGTGGTGCACGATTAGGTAGTACGCCTTGAAGGGATCATGCATGGAGAGAGCCAGCTGGACGTCCACATGGGCCCACACTCCCAACATGGCTGACATCTCCACCGCGGAAGGCTCTGGCACACAGCAGGCAGCAGAAGGGGGCCACGGAAGATGTCCCAGCTCCAGCAGCCGGTGATACACCACCCCACGGGTGCGCTGGTACCCACACGCCCCGTGAACACAGGAAAAGTAGGACACGGCCAAGGCAGGGCCACCCTCAGCAAGGCACTCCGTGAAGGCACCCATACCGCACACCACCAGTGCAGACACGGTCTCTGCCCCGGTCCAGGGCATATGGGAACACCGCTTGTCCAGGATGCACCCCTCAGGGAAGCGAACAAGCCCCAGGGCCTCCGTATGCAGCCGGCAATCATGAGCACTCGCCTCATAGCCAAAGTAATGGAGTCCAGAACTTATGCTCTTATAGGCACCCGCACGGCTGCCCGGGGTTCCCAGGAGCAGCTGCACGGCTGGGGTATGTCACAGGTCGCACAGAGACATTGTCTCACAGAAGGTCCAGATATGGGGGGCCCAATGGGAGCCAGGGAGCGGGACCCCTGTGGATGGGCAGCCAGCCATGGTCTGGCATGACAGGGAGAATGACACAGACCCCCGGTGGCAAAAACACCCTCCAGGGCTAGGAGGGGCACCAAGGGGTCCCGAGTACAGGGAAGGTGGCCGCGAACTGCAACATTGTAGCACAACAGAGAGAGGCTTGGGGCGCGGACGCGGCCCAGCTGCACAACACAACAGCGAGCTCCCTGGCCGGCTAATCGCACCTTCAAGGCCATCCTGCAGCAAACAGTGGGGGGAGGGGGGCTGGGCTGGCGGTGGAGAGGGCTGAGGAATGCAGCTGTCCTGAGAGCACGCAGAACCACGCACCCGTGCAGGAGTGAGGCCAGGTGCCCCGCCTGGCGGTGCACCCAATTGAACGCACCCATGCCCCGCCCCCCAGACAGCCCCACCTTCAGAGACCCTGTATAACAGCTCTTCCCCCCCCAGGGCCCACCACCATGGAGCACGTCAGGGCAGCGGCCTATTGGATGTTCCTCACACTCGCAGCCGAGTGGTTCTGTGACCACACTGAGCAGCTGCGCCTCCTGACCGCGGAGGTGCAACTGGCTGCCCGGGTGCGGGTTGCCCTGGCCCACACAGCCGCATGGGGCCTCCGGGCCCACCATGGGTGCAGGAGAGCCCAAGCGCAGCTCAGGGCGCTGCTACTCTCTGGGGCGGATTGGCAAGCTGTGAGACGGAGACGGACCCGACCCGCACTGCTCCGTTGGGCTGCCAGGCGCCTCCTCTGGGCAAGGGAGACCCTGCGCAGGGCAGCCCTGCTCGCTATGCCCATAGCCAGATACCTATGGGTCGCAGAGCAGCCACAGGCGTGGTGGGTGAGGGCGATGGCCCACTGGGAAGAGCCAGACTGGAGGGCCCACTTCAGAATGAGCAAGAGCACCCTGCACCGCCTAGCGGAGCTCCTCACACCCTGGCTGGAGCGGCAGCACACCTCCATGTGGGACCCCATCCCCATGGTCCAGCGGGTGGCCATAGGGGTCTGGGCCCTCGCTACTCCCGACTCTTGCCGGTCGGTGTCCCAGCACTTCAGGGTGGGGGTCAGCACTGTCGCCTGCATCATGTGGGATGTGTGCGAGGTGGTGGAGGGCGTGCTCCTGGACAGGATTATCCAGCTAGTGGACCAGGGGGCCGTGATGGCGGGGTTCATGGCCGGAGGCTTCCCCAACTGCATGGGAGCCGTGGACGACACCCACATAGAGATCCTCCACCCGGCCGCTGGGTAGGCCCTGGAGTATGTGAACCGGCACGGGTACTACTCCCTGCACCTGCAGGGGGTGGTGGATCACCGGAGCCGGTTCATAGACATCTAGACGGGCAACTCTGGCTGCAGTCACGATGCCAGGATCATGACCATCTCCCCCTTCTATGCCCGGATGTTCCGGGGGGACTTTGCGGACATGGGCATCAGGTGGATCGAGGGGGTCCTGATGCCCCCTTGTATCCTGGGGGACCCTGCCTACCCCCTCACCCACTGGTTGATGAAGGTCAACCCTGTACCGAGGACCCCTGTGGAGGTGTTATAGAATACCCGCCTGTGCTCCAGCCGGACCGTGGTGGAGCGTGCCTTCAGGGCCCTCAAGCAGCGCTGGAGGAGTGT
>QEPC01001934.1:730916-744918 GCA_003113815.1 Sphenodon punctatus | reverse complement strand
GTTGGGGATCAGCACGGGGGTGGGGAGGTAGGTTGGGGCTAGGTACAGGGGGCAGCAGGTCGGGGCTAGGTGCGGAGGTGGGGTGGCAGGTCAGGATCATCATGGGGGTGCGGGGCTTGTGGCAGGTGAGCATGGGGCTTGCAGGGGGTGTGAGGTTCACATGCGTGGGGATTGAGGAGGGTGGCAGGAGGTGAGTGGGGTTTGAGGGGGTGACTTTTGGGCTTGTGGGGGCTGAGCGGGTTGTGATTGGCATTTGGGGGCTGGCGGGTGGTGTGCGTGGGGCTGGCAGGTTTCCAGGGGACTGGGCAGCAGCAGGAGCAGCAGGCCACAGAACTCCCAGGGAAACAGGATGCTGCCGCTTCCCCGGCTCTCCGACAAAAGAGAGTAGCTCAAGTGTGCATGCGTGAGCCTGCAGAATTGAATTTTGATCAATAATATCTCAGTTTTGGCTGCATCAATCAGTATCATATTTCAGAAGCATTTGTTATTGATCTTATTCTCAAAACCTGTGAAGTTTGGGGCCTCAACTCTTCCAGAGGGAGGAGAAATTGATAATTCAAATACGTGAGGCTGGTGTGCATTTTGACCACAGCCAATTAACGTTTAAGCAGTTATAACACTTAATTTTCCTAATGGATGTTTTTCAAACTTTGTGGATATGATGGTCCTCACAACTTACAGCCATGGTTAAATTTTCAGAAATGTAGGTCAAGCGGTTTCCTCAAAATCGGGGCTTCAGCAGTCCCCTGTTTATAATGAACAGTGGCTGTACATTTAAGTTTCAGGCAGCTACTGCTGCCTGAAAATATACAGTGGAGAATGAAGGACACTGTAAATAAACTTGCACCACTGAGCTAATTACTGAAGTGTGGACCTTTGTTGTCAAGGGTCTGAGTCAGAGGGGAACTAACCCCAGAAGGATGGCCCCTGCCACACCCATGCATTCAACCATCTTGATCCTGAGCCACAACTCTCATATCTGTTTCTCACACATGCTTTCTTTGGTGCTAGAGGCTCTCTTTTCCTTGCACAATCACTGGTGGCCAATATATCTTTAATCAGTATAGGGAGAATCCAGCTCTACAAAATTTGAGCAAAAAAGACCAGCCCCATGGCCTCCTCTTCACCCATCAAAAGCAAGCTGAGGTGATGCATCCCTACTTTCCCCTATATACTAAGTGATAGGATCCAAAAATCTTTGGTTGAAGTGAGGGATTAAGGTTCTTATAAATTCAACCATGCTCCGAAATCATGGAAAATTGTAAGACAATGCTCCTGCCTTAACTCCCCCTGCACCTGTCCCTTCCAGATACAGACACTTTCCCCCACTACCCAAATGCCCCCAGTCTTGTCTCCCTGTACACATCTTGCATCCAACAATCTTTTTCCTTCCACATACAGCCCTGCCCCCCAGTACTCAGGTGACCTGTTCTTCCCAGCCAAAGTGAAAGTATATATGGAAAGCAGGGGGCAGCTTCAGTGTTTCACCCAACCTACAGAGGAAGAGGATTGGGCTTCGAAGACCAAGACAAAATTTGGGTGCATAGACAAAGTTGCACAGTCTAACATATTGTGCTCACTTACAACGTCTTCTTTACTGTTTACATGGCACACAAGATAAGGTGCAAGCCTTAAATTACAATTTACATGCTTTTTTGAGCATGGTTTAATTTGAAATAGGTTTAATTCTTCTCTTAAACCAAAGTTTTTTATCATATAATTTCCATGGTTTTTGAAAAGGAAATACACTAAGTTCCTCCCTCCTACAACAGTCACAACATGGAAAAAATATACTGATTTTGGTGGGACTTTCCAGGAATTTTCAGGACTTTTAAAATGCCCTCCTCCCATCAACCTGCTCCTAAAATTTAGGGGTGAGGGGTTAGGGGGAAGGACTGGTGGCTGCCTCAGGTCTCCTTGATTGGCAAATATTCTTCTGACACTCCTTGATAGAGGGAATAGCCTGCTCATTGAACCTGGGCCAGAGTTACATGTTTGTAGGACATAACTTTGCAAGTTCATTCTCTCCATTGGATAACATGGGAACTGCAAAATGTCCTAACTTAAAAACTACTCAATGGATTTTAAAAATCCAAACTCAGGAAATGACTAGAATTCACAGTTTTATTTTCTGACACCTCCACACCTCCAGATATATAACTTTAAACACACTTTTCTCTGTCAACAGAAGATGGTTGCAAAAAAACAGAAAAAAGTAAAAGAAAAACACTTTGTCTCCAATTCTAAAACTCATATAACTCATCCATTTCTCAAAGGACTGGTTCTACTACTCACCCAATTGATCCTCCCTACAGACCTTAACTATAAAGCCACTCCCGTGCCTCTGTACTACATATAGTCATATGACCTTATGACGTGATTACAACACAAATACTAAATCTCTGAAAAACAGCTGCTGGTGGCAGAAAAGAGGGAGTAAACTGCACAGAAGCCTTTAACATAAGACAGAAGGGGGCTAGACTCAAAGGTCAGATCTGTCAAGGAGAAACCTAGGAGAAAAACCTGCTATAACAGAGCAGGATTGAAGCTTTTCTCAAAGGCTGGTGAGGCTGGTAAAGGGATTAAATTATATTTTGACTCCTGTGAGAATCTCACTGAGAATGGGCTTCTCAGTGAGATTGTCAGGTTAAAAATCTCGCAAGAACTTACATTCTTGCTGCCATTCTCTTGAACACAGCAAAAATGCCAACAAAATGTTCTGCACATGGGGCCACACATGTGCAGAATGGCAGCAGCAGCCATTTTTCACATGTACAGAGCATTCTGAGGTTTTCAAGAATATCACAAGATTTTTGAGAAACCTCAGAAAATGCTCTGTGCATGTGAAAAATGTCTGCAGGGGCTGCACTTGCGCTTAATGGCCATGACAGCCTTTTGAGCACGTGCAGGGCTTTGGGGGGATTTCTCAAAAACCCTAGCAAGATCTGGCCAGAAATTATTTATTTATTTATTTATTATAAGCATTTATTAGTCACCCCATATGCCTACGGCATCTCGGGGCAAAGTACAATCAAAATAAAAACATTCATAAAAATAGAAACAATTTTTAAAAAACACACATAATTTAAAAACCTCAAAAACAGGGTTAGGCAAAATAAATGAAAAAAGATTTAAGGGTAGGGAAGAGCTAAAAACCCTAACTCACCATCCCCAAAGGCCTGGGCAAACAGCCAGGTTTTACAAACCTGCCAGAATTTTAAAAGGCTTAGGACTAGGCGAGCTTCCTCCTGTAGGGAGTTCTGAAGATGCTGCCTTGCCACTGAGAATGCCCTCTCCATTGTGGTTCCCCGCTTGACACAGTGGACCTCCAAGAAGTCACCCCCAGCAGACCGAAGGAGCCACTCTGGGGCGCAAATGGCGAGGCGGTCCCTGAGGCACGAGGGGCCGAGACCGTGAAGGGCCTTATAGATCATTACCCAAAGGCCTGGGCAAACAGCCAGGTTTTACAAACCTGCCAGAATATTAAAAGGCTTAGGACAAGGCGAGCTTCCTCCTGAAGGGAGTTCTGAAGATGCGGCCTGGCCACTGAGAATGCCCTCTCCATTGTGGTCCCCCGCTTGACACAGGGGACCTCCAAGAAGGCACCCCCAGCAGACCGAAGGAGCCACTCTGGGGCGCAAATGGCGAGGCGGTCCCTGAGGCACGAGGGGCCGAGACCGTGAAGGGCCTTATAGATCATTACCAATACCTTGAACCTGGTTCAACATGCTATTGGCAACTTGAGAGGCTTGAAGAGAAATCTTGCCAGGCTTGAGAGAATCTCACAGGATTCTCACCAGAACGCATAGCCTTCTTGTGTCAGCTTTAGTAAAGGACTTATCAGGGGCTAGAGAAAGAGACTCCCAGGAGCCTGAACCAAGTAATCCCCGAGGTAAAGTGCACAGAATGCTGTGTAACCTGAAACTAGAAAAGAGCCTTCAGGGAGAAGTCCTGAGGCAGGTGCTAGTGCTGAAATGAATAGGGGATTCTGTATTCACTGATATCTTTCACATTGTGGAATAACCCTCCAAATATATGAATGAATATTTGCACCAAAAGAAATATTAACATAATTGTTAACAGCCCTGTTTCCCCACTTTTTGTCATGTTTTAATCAGATGTTCAGTTATTTGACCAAATAAAAGGACCAAAAAAAATACTGAAAAACAAAACAAATATCCAAAAGACACAGGAATACATAGACTGCATTCTTAGGAGACAAAAAAACCCAGCAAAAACCTGGCTCCCCCGTTATTGTTTTTTAGTGATGCAAAAGGATTAGATCACGGCTACCTAAACAAATGATCCACAAATGTGAGGAGACAAACTTCGGTTTAAAAATCGAGCTATTTCCCTCATGAGAGCCATGCAGTACCATGGAATTAATATCAGCAGCATGGGAAAAAAATTAAAAGCAGGAAAGGAACATTAACAGTGAGGAATAATGTGTGGAAAAGATAAGCAAAATAAGCTGCAAATTTCCCACAGGAAATTTTAGAAGTGAGAGAAGACACTCGTGTTAATGTGTTCATAGTATTTCATACCCACTTTGGTAGGCCTGATTCAATGCAGGTGAATTCAATGAATATAGTATTCATCATGGATATTCATTTCAGCTTTAGTAAACATCAAAAAAAGTATGCTCATGAGAGGGTCCCAGGAATATAGTATACTATATAGTTGGAAATAGCTGATTCGAGCTAACTTTGAGAAGTGAATGATAGACTGAAGAACAGAGGTAGTGGGAGTTATTGAGACTAGAGCTGTAATTGGGCACCCAAAGATTTGGGCACCCCCAACGAATCTGGAGTGCCTGAACGGGACCCTATGGGCTTCTTGAGTGCACTGGCTGGTCTTTGAAAGTGACAGGACCCAGCTGAGACTTCTGTCGATTTCACGAGTGGTTTTCCAGCCATAGCACGTATCAGCACAGCTGGGGGTGGGGGTAGCTCTGGCCCATCTTTGAAGCCCTGAAGAACTCCTGGCTAGGGCTTTTCAGTTTCTCTGGGTAATGTTCACATTTCCAGGCATCGGGCACCTAATTGGTCCTCAGGTAGGCGGTCGGGTGCCCGATGGGGTGGCCAAAACGTGGGCAGTGGGTACTAATTTTAGTATCTGTTTCGGATCTAAAAGACCCTGCAAAGAGAGGAACTGAAGTCCAGGGTTGGTATGCAGAAGGGGATACTCTCCCACACCAAACATTTATATTGCATTTCACTGAATGTCTGATTTATTGAAACTTTATCACACTGATGGTCATGGAAAGTGCACACAGAAGTGATATAAATACTGCTGCTGAAAGTTTGCTCAAGAATTCAAAAGGATATTTGCAAAAGATCTCATGTTCTATTTGCCCAGCTCTATAAATAATCTTGAGAGGGATAAGGCACCCACACAATGTGCTGAGGAATTCAAGTTCTTCTTAAACCCCTCCAACCTGATGATTTTCTCTGTTTGTCTCCAGGACTCTCATTAGCAATTCATTTTTTTTTTAGGTTTGTTCCAGGGCTGGCCAAAGACTGAAAAATTGTGAAAATCAGTATTAATTATTATTATTATTATTATTATTATTATTACTACTGCTACTACTACTACTACTACTTATTATTATTATTATTATTATTAGTAGTAGTAGTAGTAGTATTTAAACTCACTTTCCAAACTGAAAATAAAGTTTTGACATTTTTGATAGTTTGTCTGTTATTACTTCCACCCATTCCACACGAGTGATAGAAATTATTAATTATTATTAGCATTATTAGCATTTATATAGCACCAGCGATGTACCTGGCACTTTACAAAAAACAAGATAGACACGGTCCCTGCCTACTTTTTAAAAATATATTGCAAACTATGGGAGAAGATTTTTGAAGGCACAAAGACTTTTCAAAAAGGAGATGGCTGCCTAACATATACGTTGTATCTTTGAAGAAATACAAAGCCGTATGTCCATATATATCTCTTGTGGATTATATCATTTAAAAAAATATATTAAAATTATATGATTGTTTACTGCATCTTTAATGTTTCTCTTGTTGTTGGCTGGGAGTTAGTGCCAAGAGATTGTTCAACAGAGGGATGTCTCTCATAGAACTTTGATCTTTTTTTCCCTTCATCTGAAATAAGTTGTCTAATCCATACTATTTATGTATGAAATATTAAAAAAAACCCTCCCAAGCCTATGTTAAAAGTGTTATCTGATAATGCACGGGTCCTAGTTTTCTCTGCTAGTGAGCTTTTGCAGGTGGAAATGTCCCAGAAAAACCCGGAAGTCCATGCTTTTCTCTGGGAAAACAGGAATTTCAGTGTTTTTCTCTGGAAAAGCATGGAAAACAAATGTAATAACAGTTTTTTCTGGGAGATTTCCGCATGCAAAAACTCAGTGGCAGAGAGAACTAGGAAGGAACCCTGATATGCATACATTAAAACATGTGTGCCCTCACTCAAACCTTTCTACCCTCAAAACAGTAAAACCTACACAAACTTGACAATGCTTTGAAGTGTTGAAACTGAACATGTATGTAAGTAACAAAAGAACATCAACAGCTCCTTTTGTGTTTTAGATACACTGTGTCCTAGGCAACTCTACCATTTTTGTTTTAGTTTTCAGTTACAAAAAACTCTTTTGGTTTTTTTTTTAAAACGACCCTACCATTTGGGGTCCACTCCCCATTTTTAAAATTAAAAATTAATTTTAAAAAAATCACTGCACTTTGCAAAATGGCCACTAAGCCATTTTGTGTAAGCATGTCCATTTTCCCAAAAGGCACCAGCACAATTTTGGAAAACTGCACACATGCGCAGAACTGGTGTCCATTTGCGCATGTGCAGTACATTTTTCAAAATTTTATTTTTTATTTTTTACTTTTAAAATGAAACTGGATGAAAGGAAATGGCAGTCATTTGCTTATTCATCCATTCTCATAAATGTAGTTCATGCCAATTCCTCTCTTGTTGTCAAATTTGACGCTCTGGGCCATTTAACAGATCCTATCCCTGTTTCATATGGTGTAAGGCAGGAATGCATCCTTGCCCCAGTTCTTTTTAATCTTTTCATAAATGGGGTGATCCCTTTGTTGGCCCAGTCTTCTCATTTCCCCACCAAGTTGGCTGATCGCTTTGTTGGTAGTTTATTATACGCTGATGATATTGCTATCTTATCTCAAACAAGGGTAGGATTAAACAGGCAACTATCCTGCTTTTTTGATTATTGTAGCCAAAATCATTTACAGATTAACTATGGAAAATCTAAGCTTTTGGTTTTTTCTCAGTCTCGGAAAATGTTTTCCTGGGAACTGGGTGGACATGTGATCACCCAAGAGAAGGTTTTTAAGTATCTGGACCTTTATTTTCAGACCTCTGGTGCTTGGGAGGTGCATTATGAGAGGGTACTTACCCTAGCTAGGAGTACCTCGCATTCTATTCTAAAGTGCTTTAGGACCATGGGGAAGTCCACGCTAATCCCAGCGGTGAGGGCTTTAAATGCTAAAGCCCGTGCACAGCTTCTGTATGGGGCACAGCTATGGCTGCCTCTTCTTCATGGCAATTTGGGAAAGATAGACAGCATACAGGCGCGTTTCCTTCAGTCTTCTTACAGTGCCAAAGAGTACTCCTTACGCTGCCATTAGGATGGAGGTGGGGCAGCATAGGTGGTCCAATATAGCTCTAGTTATAAAATGTTGGGCTAAGCTAAAAAGAAGTGAGGGGGGATGATTAAATATCTAAATAAAGATTTATATAAGAGTAGTTGGGCTAAGGCTGTTGATGCATATCTTTGTAAAATAGGCTTTAGTGGGATATACCGGGAAGGGAAAGATTTGTCCCTGTTTGTTAGAGAGGTTGGGATGAGGATCACAGATATGGAAATACAAGTCAAAGCGGCCAGATTAGGGCATCTCCTCATATGTCAAACTATTTGTCCGTCTCTCCATATTTTTGTATGGCTGCCTTCCTGGTGTCTTCAATCTCACCAAGAGGGAAGCATTTAATTATGTCTTCTCGTTTTAATGCCTTGCCTATAACGGTCTTTGAGGGACGTCTTTCTGCTCAAAGGTATGTGGATTGTCTCTGCCCCTTCGACGAGTTGCAAACAGAGACCACCGACCACGTCTTGTTCAGGTGCAAGTTCTATGATAGGTTTCGCCTAAAATATCTGTCTTCCTTTTTGAGGCTGACACTGACTCCCAGGTTACTGATTCAACTTCAGTTTCTTCTTGCCGCTATGAATACCCATTATTTATTTTTACAATTTAAATGCATTCCTGAATTGGGAACTTGAAATATCTGTCTTCCTTTTTGAGGCTGACACTGACTCCCAGGTTACTGATTCAACTTCAGTTTCTTCTTGCCACTATGAATACCCATTATTTATTTTTACAATTTAAATGCATTCCTGAATTGGGAACTTGAATCATGGTTAAGGACATTTTGATTTTAGTTTCATTGGTTGGATATTACTGTATACTAGAGGCCTGGTGGCTGCTATTAATCAATTAATCAATTAATCAATTAATCAATTAATCAAGTAATCAATTAATCAATTAATTTTTGTGTTGTTTTGTTTACTATGTATATGCTATATGTCATGCTGTGGCACCAATTTTTTTGTACAAATTGGCCTTTGGACGCAAATAAATTATTATTATTATTATTATTATTAAACGTAGTTACAAAAATGAATGGGGCTTCATTAGTTTTTGGAACTAACTTCAAATGCTGCGGACGTACACCCCTATTAGTTTGCTTCAACATTTTTCTTTTTTACTTGTCATCTTTTACAAGTTTGTATTTTCTCCCCAGTAATGCAATTTGCTATCTGCCTATGCTTAAAATTGCTGGAAATTGTTACCCTGGAAATAGTCACATATGTATTAAGTTTGTGAACAATAAGGACAGATTTCCCTAGTAAGATGTGGAAGTTGTGAAATATTTTACTGCTGCTGTTCTCTGTTTTTCTGTGGATTTAATTGAATCTTTGTCACGTCTCCCAACAGTAGATGCTGAGACGGTTGGACAGGCCTGACAGTAACTGCTGTATGAATGAACAGCAATACAGCAAATCAAGTGATTCAACTGGACTCTTTTTGAGCTAGGGATAGTTTGCACAGAAAATATCTCAACACCTACTCCTCTCTTTTCACGTAACATATCCACAGCCCATTTTTTTACTGTGCTTATGACTTGCATTGCAAGATTACACTTCAGTGCCCAAATTTAGAAGCACTGTAAGCAATTAATACCATACACTAGGAGTATTTCCATAATTACATTGAAATCACCCTGTAATTAGAGACACTCTATTAATAATGTTACCAAAATACATTTAAAGACTTCTAAAGAAATTTCAGATTAGTTGAAAATTTCAAAATCCCCAAAGTATGGGGAAGCAGCTGAATCTGCATTTGATGTAAGTCCAAAACAATCTTACTTCTAACACAGCCAATCTTTAAATTCATTAGGAGAAAACCATCTAATTAAAGACACATCACATCAAAATGAGCCTAAATCAACTCACTGGAGATCACCTGGCAAAGAACATCATTTTTCCTTGCATCTTTGGGGCCCGAACATTTAACCCTTACTGAGTGATAAACCTCATGTAAATAGGTGCAAAATTTGCCCCTATCTTATGGTGATAGACATAATTGGAGTATCTATCTGATGATGACAGTTTGGGCGTTCGCAGACAAGTCACTCCCCACCCACTGTACATGTTTCAGAGCACCCATAGGGCAACACTGCAGTCCTGCAACATGTACAGTGGGCGGGTAGTGGGAGGAGACTGTCTTGTCTGAAAATGCCCTTCGTTTTCCACATCCAGAGGGAAGGGGTGCAGAACATGATTTGATTTTTATCTCATGCTTTTACCAGTTCAGCTGGTGAATTGTACATTGCATTAAGGGATTTTCACTGCTTACGGTTTTTTTGTACTGCTTTTTTAGCTTTGATCTAAATAGGGAGAGGTTTATGGTTCAATCAACTCTTCTCTTGCTTCTCCATGGGTCTTTGATAATCATTGGATGTGCAACACAGTGCTTCACAGCATTCGTTCCAGCAGTATTTGTGCAGATTTTCCACTCTCCTGATTTAATACCTCTGAGTTTTGGTTTGAATGTGTGTTGTTATATGTCAAATAACCATTTCAAATGAGTTTTTCATTTCACCTGCATTTTGTGCCGTTTTTGACTCTTCTAGGAGACAGTTTTCTTAGTCCCTTCCTGACATTCTCTACTGGGTGCTTTGATATTCAGCAAATCAGAGTACATGTGCATGCTTGTTAAGATGAAAACTATTTGTCTCATCTCACCTGGACAAATGTCCTTGCTTGGCATGGCTTCTTCTTTCTGTTAGGTAACTTCAGAAACTCTGCCCAAAAGGGCTGGAGAAAAGTTTTTTCTTATCAGTTCCTCACAATTTCCCCAATAATCTTTATGAAAATGCCTTACTTTCATTTTCTAGCTTAAAGGGACAATGTCAAGGTTTGTTGGCTCCAGATTTCACGTATTACTTTGGCTTTTTTACCATCCACAAATTGTTCCTGGAAACTGAGGCCTTTAAAAGAAATAATTTGCTTTCACTAGCAGCCTGCTGTTTATGAGCAACTAATGTGCATGGAATATAGAGGTGAAAATTAAAAGGTTCAGGGTGCAGACTTCACATATTAAAGTCAGTGGAAACTTTGATGTCAGTGGGTTCAGGATTGCAGACACAGTTTGCTTAAGTTTTAATTTTCCAGTAGGTATTCTAAAAATGAATACATTTTAATTGTTTTTTTCTTACGTTCCCCCCCCCAAAACAAACAAACCCAAGTATGGTAGTAGGATAGTAGTATGGTATGCTAATATATTGTTTAACTGAATTTTGAGTTACTTCTTTATTTCCCCCGAGCTATAAAGTTACGTGCTTCCTAACCTTTAAAAAGAAAAAGAAATTGGTGTGTAAGTTTGTGGAAAACTGGTTCAAAATCACCCCAGGGTAGGCTTTGAAGTTTGAGCAACAGAGCACACACCTTTTTTGCTTACTCATGAATCAGGCTCAGCCAGTTTGACTGATTCACTGTGTGCCCAGTGTGCAGAGTATAAATCATGCAGGGAAATGTCAGCTGAAATGTTAGTGTTCCTGAAGGTCATCAATTGCATTTTCAATATTGTGTCTGTATCATTTTTAGAAAATCCCAGTCATGACATAATTGCAAGGCAAATGTTATCTGCTCATCCCTTTATTTAATTATTTATTTATTTATTTTGTAATCAGTTTTTATTTTAGAGCTTAAATTTGTAAAATGATTAATCACGAGATAAGGTTACCATATTGGTCTGCTCAGCTGCTTCTGCTTTGGAAAATGTATTAAAAAGGATCACTGATATCCGGTTTTAGTAGCAGGAGTTTTAAAATATTCATTAGAAGGTGTTTATGGAGGAGAAGTTCAAACACATAAAACTGAAGTGGCAGACTCCCACAGCTAATTAATGAGAGTTGCGTGACTGCCTTCTATTTGTGCCTTTGAATATTTCCCTCTTTCTGTAGCACCTGGCAAGTCATGTCAGTTGTGCTTCAGAAACCCAAATGGAGAGGTAGTCCATACCGAGAAGTAGAATTGTTGGGTTGCTTATCTTTCCCATAGGACTTGATGTTTGGGTTATGCAGTCTTTCCAGTGCCTGACCCACAGAGCATATCTGAATCCAGTTTAGGCTAGCTCTGGAACCTGTCTCTTCATCTTAAACCCTTGAGTCTTATTTTTTAGTGAAAGTTTGCATTCAGTCCCAGATATGCTGGCCACCACACACTTCCTAACATAAATATAGAATAATAAACCCAAGAAGACATCTTAAGTTTTGCTTTGCAGACTTTTCCTATGTGAACCTATTTTGTGACTCAAAGATTATCCCATGATCCTAGACAAACACAAAGACATGCAAAGTATAGAATAATAATAACAATAAAAGTCTTATTTTAATAGCTCCCCCAGCAAATGGAACACAGAGCATTTAACATCAAATAAAAATGATAAAATGATATAAAATCTATTTAAAATATAAATCCATTTTAAAACAATTTAAAAGGGAAGGTAAAGAGGGAGGAAAAAACACATTAAGAGGAACCAGCAGTGGATCCTAAAAACACCTGGATCTTCAGGTGCTTTTGAAAGGTGAGGCGGGAGGGTGTTCTACAGTGATGAGCCTGCCACAGAAAAGGCCCACTCATTAATTACTGGGGGTAATTTTAGACGTTACGAGATCACAGACAATCCCGCGGCATGGCCAAAGAGCCCTGAATATCTGATAGGCGGCATCCAGCTATTCACCACAGTCAGTCACCCATAGGAGCCAAAGGCAACCACAGTTCTAGAGATTGGGACGTGACCATCCCCGAAAACATGGTCAAAGTGATTCCCACCGGGAAACCGCCAAACGTAATGACTGAATGGCAACCACCAGATGGGATCAAACAAAATGATCCCCAGCTGTGGCGAAAGCATGCAGCATCACTGCCAGGCAATGAGCAACACACAGACTGAGGAGGGAGATTTAAAGGGCACACAGCAGCAGGGGAATGTGGCAGGATTGAGCAAGGCAGAAGGGCGGGGAGAGCAGAGGGCAAGCGAGGAAGGGAGGTGGAGGAGGAGGAGGTGGTGGAAGAGGAGCAGCAGCAGCTGGGGCAGGCCACCCCAGAGGGGACAACCGGCCAGGGGATGGAAGCACCCCAGAAACAGGTAAGGAGTGCGAGGGGGGGCCCGCACAGCGGCATAAGGGCATGAAGGGGGGGTGCCCAGCGGGATGGGGGAAGGGAGGCAAGCCATAGGTCGGACGGACCAAGGCAGCTAACCCCCCCTGTATGACCCACAGACCCCGCAAATGGGCCCGGGAGCCAGAGCCCCCGGTGGAAACCAGTGGAAGGGAAGTGGAGGAGGAGGGCATATGTGGGAGATGCCAGTACCAGTGAGGGGGGAAATGGGGGCACAAGGAGACCCAGGACTTTATCCAGATCTCGGGGTCCCTGGAGCACCAGGTGGAGCTCACCATGAACAAGATGAATGAGCATGTGTTCACAGAGATCGTGCAGGACATGAAGGTGATGGGGCAGCAGAGGACCGTAGCCCAATGCTGTTCCAAGGCCAAAGAGCTCAAGAGGGGGTGCAAGGTCATAAAAGACAACAACCGGTGGTCCGGACATGGAGCATGGACCTCCCCCTACTATGAGGCCCTGGACCACATCCTTCACCTGAAGGGCTCAATAGTCACCCCACAGCTCATGGGGAGCGCCATAGTCCAGGACAGGGAATGGGCGGACATGCCCCCACCCCTGGAAGCCCCGCCTGCAGGCAGCAAATCCAGGGACCCAGACCCCCAGAGGAACACCCCAGGACCTCGGGGAGCAGCAGGCCCCCCTTGCAAAACAGCCCCAGGAATCCACACTCACAGTCTGACTTGGGCAGATCCAAGGCCAGA
Source organism: Sphenodon punctatus (assembly GCA_003113815.1). NCBI lineage: Eukaryota > Metazoa > Chordata > Lepidosauria > Sphenodontia > Sphenodontidae > Sphenodon > Sphenodon punctatus. The sequence goes on along the minus strand of QEPC01001934.1, from coordinate 731,469 downwards.
ACACTGGTGACCCTGAGCCAGTGGATGCAGGGGGAGCAGAGCCACACAGAGGATCCGCCTCAAAGGGTTCCAAGACAGACATAGAGGGTAAGCAAGCAGTTGAGATGTCAAATGGACAATGGGTGTGCCCAGGGGTGGAGGGCCCGCACAGTGGGATGGGCGAACGCGGTTCAGAAGTTCGGAATTTGGCCTGAACTCAGCCTGTTCGGACGACCAAACCTGAACCCGAATCTGAACATGAACTGGCCGAACCGAACTCAATTCTGAACATTGAAATGACCCAACAGTTCGGTCAGTTCGGATCGCGTTCATGTGAGTTCGGGTGGCAAAAAAAGATTCACTGTAAGGTCAAATGTGACAGGGAGGGGTAGTACTAGTCACTGAGGAGCAGACCTCCAGACACCAGGGGTGGAGAGGCTTGCAAGAAATGAAACTATCTGCCTCCCCCCTTCCCAACACCTTCTGAGCTAGTCACTGTTCCTGAACAGCAGGCATTGAGTAGGATTATTAGATTGCTTTAAGTTTCATTTCAGTTTTGTACTGAAATGAAACT
>QEPC01001934.1:694339-709800 GCA_003113815.1 Sphenodon punctatus | reverse complement strand
AGAGAGAGAGAGAGAGAGAGAGAGAGAGAGAGAGAGAGAGAGATTAGATAGTTACTATAGATAGTTATAGTTGTAGGAGTTAGCTTAGTTATAGAGATAGATAGAGATAGTGTGTAGTGATTCAGTTTTAATATTTTATAGTGTGTTTGTACGACTAGTCCCTTGTTGATATTAGATAATATTCCATTCTCTTCCATAGGTTTTAGAATAGTTAATAGCAGTTAGAGTTAGTGTAGATATATATATTAGATTACCAATTTGAATAAATAAATTAAAAATATGTGTAAAATGTTTGTGTGTATTCTTTGGGTGAGAGAAATGGAGAAGGGAAGCATGAGAGGCTGGTCTGCTGCCCATAAGGCAGGCAATGGGGCATGTGGCAGAGGTGGCAGGGGCCATGCCAGCAGAGTGGCAGCAGACATCAGCAACAACCCGAGCCCATCACTATGCCCCAACCTTCACAGGCCTGATTTTGGAAGTCAGGTTTCAGAGGCTCCCAGGAGTGGCACTAGGGGAGTGGTTTGGCATTGCCTCCTGCCAGCATCCCCCACTGCCACGCAGGGTACTGGAAGGCCTGCAGTGCAGGAGGCTGCGGCTGTGTCTGTTGTGGCTGCAGGAGCAGATACAGGTGCTTCGGATGTTCCTCCAGGGTCACCAATGTCTCCGACCCCCATTACTTAGGTGATCCCCAGCAGTCCAGGGCTGGTGGATCCCACCCCAACTGCTAGAGACAGAGCCCAATCCCCAGGCAATGGCAGCAGGGAGAGGAGTAGCAGTAGCAGCAGCAGCTGCTTTCTGGGCAGCACGAATAGGGGGCACAGGGAGAGTGGCAGCAGCATGGTGGGCAGACGATCAGCCTCAGGGTCCCAGTACTCTCCTTCGTGGGACATCACTCTGATTGGGGACAGCGAGGTAGACACTAGTCATGCTGAGGCGATGGCTGTCCCTATGAGAGCTGTGTTGCCACCATGTTCTGCCCCTCCCAGAAGCGCTGTCAGTGGTGCATCACCCGGTGTGGGACAGAAGGCAGGAGGTGGCAAAAAATCCTCCATCTGGGCACATGTTAAGTTGGTGCAGGCGAATGATCTCAGGGAGGTGCAGTGCACTTTGTGCCAGAAAGTGGTGAAGTATGGGCAGGTGCTCAGCAACCTTGGCACAACTGCCATGGTGAAGCACCTGAAGGGATGCCACAGCGCTGTGCTGCTAAGTGGGCAGGCAGGGGCAGTGGAAGCCAGCGGGTTCCCAACTGCAGTGGCCAGTGGTCCGCCTACATCAGCAGATAAGTGTCCTGCTTGAACATCTGCCTCTAGCAGCAGGAGCGGTATCACCGCTGGGGGGGAGCAGCAGCAGCAAAGTCAGTGCACCATGGAGGAGCTAGGGTGGGGGCATCTGACAAGTCCATCGGCAGCTGCAGGACGTGGAGGGCGACATGACTTTCACCTGAAAGTCACGTGCATGTTGGGGGAAATGGTTGCGCTCGATGGGCAGCCCTTATCGGTGGTTAGGGACATGGGGTTGAGGCTTCCTGTCACCCAGTCTAAACTGCCGTCACACACCACCCTGAGTCAGACTGCCACCGATGCCTGGCAACCTGCAATGCCTGGCCAAGTAGGGGTGCCATCCACTGAGCACTGGCCGGGCCTCTGCTGCTACTCCTGGCACTCAGTGGGCAGGGGACATTGTCTCAGAAGCAGCCCTGGGGACCCCGGGTTCCCCAGGGATCACACTGGATGGGGACATATCACTTGAAAAGTCCAGCCCAGCGTTTTTCCCCCTCCCCCATGGTCCATGGCAGAGGGAGTGCATGGTGGCTTGCTGCTGGGGTAGTCATGCTGGGAGCCACCCAATTTAATCCCTCCCCAAACACTCCATTTGAGTGGACGCTTTGCAGCAGTGATACTCACAATTGCCACTCAACATTTCCAGCCTGCAATGCCCGGCCAAGTAGGGATGCTAGCCACCAAGCCGTGGTCGGGCGTCTGACACTGCTCCGCTGATGCCTGACAGCCTGCAACACCCGACCGTGATGGTGACTAGAACTGGAGAACCCAGCATAGAGAGAGCAGAATTGGAGGCCTGACAGCCTTCAATGCCCGGTCGAGTATGGGTGCCATCCACCAAACCCTGGCCGGGCCTCTGCCGCTGCTCCACCGATGCCAGTCTGCAATGCCTGACCAAGTAGGGGTGCTGGCCAATAAGCCCTGGCCAGGCCTCTGCTTCATCGATGCCAGCCTGTAATGCCCTGCCCCCTAGGAGTGCCAGCCACCAAGCCCCAAGCCTTCCCGGCTTCTGCTGCTTCTGCCGCCGCTGGGTCTCCGACGGCCTGCCATGCTGCCATGGGCACCTCTGGGGGTCCCTGGAGCACCCCAAGCCTCCAGGCAGGACCAAACTCAGCTGAACATTTGGGGGGGGGTCCAAACTCCGGCGGACCAAACCCATGAACCCGAACTAAGTTTTTAGTCCAAATGTCCAAACATCCAAACTCCATCCTGTTTGCACATCCCTAACTAGCTCCACGTCCCCTGGATTGTGATGTCCATATACTAGGGGCAATGCTGGGAGTTCCCACCAGTGCCAAATATACTTAAAGTTTGGGAGCTACTGCTGCTTGCACTGCCTGCTGGGAAGGTGGTAGCACCCTAGATGCCAGAGAGGGATCACTTTTGCTGTGGTTTTTGTGGACACTGTGACTCTACTTTGTCTGTGGGTTCAACTTTGCCAAGATATGACTGATCAGTGGTGCACAAGGGTGATATACTTTCTTTCTGGTTAAAATAATATTGTTCTGCCAGCAAAAGTGGCCTGCCTTGCATAGGTGGACACTGGGCAGGCACAATGGAGGTGTGTGTGTGTGTGAGTGTGTGTGTGTGTGTGAGAGAGAGAGAGAGAGAGAGAGAGAGAGAGAGAGAGAGAATGTCTGGTTTCTTTCTTGTGGGTGTTATATATCTGCTGGGCTAGTTTTTTTGGATTTCTGCCTGCGGATTTGTCTTCTTGAGCTTGCTAGCCTGCTTTTCTGGGTACTGCTTGGTTCGGAATACATAATGGTTTTTAAGTGGGTGCACTGCTGATGGTAGGCCATGCTGTAGGTACAATACTGCTGGCTTATTTTATTTATTTATTTATTTATTTATTTCTGCAAGCAGTTGCATTTTTGTGGTTTGTCTTCTTGAGCAATTGTCCCACTATTGCTAGCCTGATTTTCTGGGCGCTGTTTTTTTGGCATAATGATTTAGGTAGACCATGTTGGGGATACACTACTGCTGGGTTTGGTTGTTTTTAAAAAAAAATCTGCCTGCAGTTGCACAGTTGTGGGTTTGTCTTCTTGAGCGATTGTTCCACTTTTGCTAGTCTGCTTTTCTGGACACTGCTTTGACTGTGTAGGTTCAAGAACTTTGGTGTGTGTGTGTGTGTGTGTGTGGTATGTATGTGTGTATTTTATCTTATATATTTATTTCCTTCTTCCTCCACCAGACTCCTTCCCTCTCCGTCGAACACCATAAAGATATTTCTGAATTGCAGCCTCTTATATACTGTATGGGGGGGGGGGGATATGCTGTTGTGCACTCTGATTGGTTAGGCAATTAAACTGCCACAACCTCAGCATTTGACACTATGTGATGAGTACTTCTGGGTTCAGTGATTTAGAAGTTCCAAATTCCAAGGATTTCCAAGGTCTGGAGTTCCAAGTTCCAAATTCTGGGTCCTTGGACAAAGTTCTGAAATTCTGGGTATTCGGAACTTGATCCGAGTACTAAGATGTCCTATTTGGTTTAGCCCTAGTTTGGTATACATGCAGTAGCCTGAAATAACCAGAACTGAATAACTGAAGCAGCTCTAGATATTTGGATACTATCCAAAAAGTCCAATCATGTCCATGAATAGAAAGTTCACTATTTGTTTCAGCTCTGCGTATGACCAGTTCAAATGTTAACTTATTGTTAGTTATATGCAAACCTGGTATTAAATATTATCTGTAACTAGGAGAAAATGTGGTCCTAAAGCAGGTCAGTTAAAATCAGGAATGCTACTGAATATTTCAGGAAACGCAGGCCACATTTATTTACACATTGCCTCATTTTTCCTTTAGATATTTGTTCTGAGAGAATGTTATTGATCTTTCCCTGTTTTGTTAAAAAATCACAGAAACTAGATGACCATTGACTTATTCCTCCATTCAGATATATTTTTATAAGGGATCAAGCTGATAATAGAAAAAACATACAGACAAATTGATAACTATTAATTATTTTCCAGAACTGGAAAACTTCATCTTGGCTATGCACTGATGATTAAATATATTTCACTGTTAAGACTGACTTTCAAGAAGGTTTATGCTTCTTTGAGAAGATGGAGTCTGTCTTACCACCAGTGAATAATAGTTTTAATTAAAGTCAATAGAAGGTCAAATATTTAGCTCAGCATATTTAACTCCAGATCTGTGCATCTGTTTTCTTTTATCTGTAGTCTGAGACCTGGAAACTTTAATCATTGTAGGCAATGTATCTACTTACTTGAGCAATAGCTACTCATGTGAATAAGGACTTGCAAGCCTACATTCGTTAAAAAAAAAAAAAAAAAAGCAATAAAGCTTTCCACAAAAAGGCAGTCATGGAGCCTAGCTGTTAAAAGCTGTAGCTGCCAAGATTTTAGTTATATACAAGAAAAACTAAATAAGCAGCAGGTTCTGGACCTTGCTGTACATCTGGGAACATACAGTGAGAAAAAAATCTGTCATATACTGAGCCACCACAGCAAATGAGGGCCATAAAAATACTGCAGATAGCAAAACCTTGAAGCCTTAGTAGAGAATTTTAGAGAGAACCAGTACAAAGATATTAAAAGAGGTGCCATACAATCAAACAGCAGAATACTCATAAGGATACAGGCAACTGCATTCAATATGAGCTGCAGTCTGGATGTGACATAACCTGGGACTCTGTAAGTGGAAAAGTTACAAAAATGAGCCTTCAGAAAAACATGAGGGGCATATTTGTGAGACCAGCTCTATGATGAAGCATAATTGAAGAGAGCCAGCATTTCCATTTCAGATAGACAATCTCGATTCCCACTTGACAGGGTCTGTTAGCCAGTACGTACTTTCTGTGCTTCCTGTCACATCAAGAGCTTTGTTTTCAATGCAAGTATGCAGATCCTGTGGGGAAAGTCTAGTGGCAATAATGCTGCAATACCATATGTGAAGATGATATAAAATCAAATTTAAGCCAAACAAAACAAACTGTGATTGTCACCTCATGTGGTGAAGTAAATGAAAAGACAGTTAAAATGTATGAATTAGTCCCCAAACTCTCACTTTATGCAGATTAGATAAATTTTCTTATTGTGAAAACACTACCCAGGCTTGATGACTCAACATACAAGGGCTTTTTGGTCATAAAAATAGTGAAATATTAAGAGGGAGGGAACTGCAGCAACTTTGCTTCAGAGATTCAGAGTGGGTAATAGCCAATCTGGACTCTCTCCTTGATGCTGTGTTTTTAAAACAAGTAAATCTATGCATACGCACACGCTCACAGCTAGATGAGTCAATCAATACTATTTTATTAGCCGTGCTTTTGGCAACTATTTTTTACATCTCTATTCTCTCCTCCCTCTCTCTGGTCATATGTTATCAACCATGTCCTTCAGCAGTATGATAGCCTTGTAAGAACACACTTATAGGTAGCCTGAAAATGATTGCAATTCTCCCTCTGGCAGTCCCATTCCATCTACATTTTTCAACTATCTCCTTATTCCTCCCTTAAAGCTGACATGCTTTCATGCTGCTGCTTCCTACATCTTACACAGCCACTCCCGCCAGCCTTCATCTGTGAAGTACCTTCTCTTTTTCCCTTAGAATGCTTTCCTTAAAATATAGTTTATTATGTAATCTCTTCCCTTTCTTTTTACTGGTAACTGTCAGCCCTTTTCTGTCTCCACTCAGTAACTCTTATTTTCCAGTGCTTGACTTATTTAGACACAGATTCTGCAGACAATGCCTGATCTATATCCCATAAAGCTTCATGTAAATTTATGGCATTATATTAATGTTTTATAATAATTATCACAGATAATATCACCCACCTATCAGTCATAAAGATTCAGGAAATAAACAGTGTGATAATACAGGTCTTTACCAACACTCATTAAAGCAAAAGGAAAGCAGTCCTTTCAGTCTCCCTTTCAAGACTAAAAGTGACTTGAAAGGGAGGTGGACCACACTCAGATTAAAAGATGGAATTAACATATTTCCCCCCTTTTCTGTTAGTGAGCTGTCTGAAAACTGGAGATGATATTCCTCTGTAAACTTACCATTCAAAAATACCCACTGTATAACTCATCTGTATAATTTTTAGAATGCAGCTGTTCAGTTAATAGTTTGTTGAGAATTTTAAAGAATTAAAATGCAAGATGTGTCAGCTACTTTTGAGTGAACACGTTGGTCATGTGATATTTGCTCTGTTCATTGACTGGATAAGTGGAACATTTTAGAATAAGATTTCTGACTTCAGTCATTGTTCCCTAGATTGTGATTCTCAATGACGACAACAGCATTTTTAAAGGAGATGGGAGAATAAACCATATGCAGATAGGAAGTCCTCCATGCACTGGAGGATAGTACAGTCACTTTCTATACTTTATATAATTCCATAAGAGAGAAATTGATCAAGCCATTAATACAGAATAGTTTCTGTATTAATAAATACAGAATGGATGAATAAAGAAATTGTAATATGGTTGTTAAATCAATCCTCTTGGTAATGTTTCAGTTTAGCCTAGCTGCTTTTTTTAGCTCAAAGGAAGAGAATAAATCATTTTTTGTATTTTTACTTGTTGCATTTTATAAAATTATAACATACAATCACCGTTCCCTGCCCACTCCCCACATTACCTTGTGGGGGTGGTGGTTTACGAGGGAGTGGGGTTTGCTCCACCTCATGGAGGAAGGAGGCAGGCTGGAGTCGACTGATGGCACAATGAACAAGGAAGAGGATGAACAAGGAAGAGGAAGTAGGAGCAGCAGCTTCGACTTCCTCGATAGCAGCAGCGGCGTGGCTACAGGCCTCTACTCGGCCAAAGCGCCCCCACCCCACAACAGTAGAAAGGAGCGCTACAAGCTCCTCATCAGTGCGGGAGCCACAGCAAGCAGGGGAAGTGACAAAATGGTTCCCCCCCCCACTACAGAGCAGCACTAAAAGCAGGGCATTATCCCTACCTCAGAAACAGGATGGGAAGGAGAGGTAAGGGGCCGAGCAAGGGCCCGGCTAAGAGCCCCCCCCCCGTTGGGGGCAGGGCACAGAGGCAGCTTCAGGTTGAGGCAATCTTAGCCTCCCTGCAGCACAGGATGGGGGTTGCAAGGGGGTCCTGAGGGACTTTATCGGATGTCAGCCCTCTCAGGAATGCCCCGGGGGGGGGAATGCCACACCACTGCTCCCCACCATAGGGGGGTGTGGGGACACAGTTCTCCTAATGGGATGGGTCTCAAGTCCTCCCAACTATGGGTGGAGGGTGATAGCCCCAACCCCTGGATGATCCCCCCCAAACTCCAGGCATTCAAGGCCTCCAGCATGGTATAAGGATGACCCCCCACTGCCTCCGCCATCAAGATGGGATGCGAAGCCCGCCCCAGTGCCCAGGCAACACAGGGACCACATGCCCCCCAGGCAGGGGACCCTGCCAGGCACCCCCTCCCTGCCACCCCTAGAAGGGCAGCATGATTTGCCCCCTGACAGCCAAAGCAAAGAGACACTGCCCAGGCACCACCCAAGGAATGACCCATCGGTGGGAAATCCTGGAACAGCTGCAGGACTTTACTGGGAGGATGGACTCACTCGAGGCTACCGTGCAAGCTCTGGTGGACAGGTACCCCCAACCACAACCAAGAGAGTCTACAATGCACGATGTAGAACCAGATAGAGATGTGCAAACGTGGTTTGGGCATTCAGTGTTCAGCCCAAACTCTGCCAGTTCAGATGGCCGAGCTTAATGCACAAACTGAATGCCCGAAGCCCCGAATACTTCAGCTGCATTCGGGTGAGTTCGGGCAGGTTCGGGTGGAAAAAATGTGACTGGCAGGCCCAGAGAGAGGGTGGCGGGGCAGCTGAGGAGCAGACTTCCTGGTGTCAGGGGTGGAAAGGCTTGGACTAATAGCCAGCTTGCCCAATCACCATCCCTTTTTTCCTCAGAACATTGGCTTCGCAGTCTGCTATTGGCCACGGCCTAGGCTGCATGGAGCCAATGGGCCTTGTGGTAAGGAGGGTGCAGCAAGTAACAAAAGTCATTGCCCTCCCCCCTTTGTCATGCTACGCGTCCTAGGGCCGGCGCGGCTTGCACCCCCTCCGGTCTCACCTGGAGGGGTGGGGGCAGGAGGGAAACCCTCCAAACGCTGCACGCCCCGCGGTGGAGGTGAAGACAGGGAAACCGCCAGACTCACCTGGAACCAGCTGTCAGGGAACCTCGCCCCGCCACAGCGTGCGCTTAGCGGAGCGCTGCACGGCAAGGGGGGGCTCGCATTAGCACGTAGGCCCAGCTAGGGCTGATGCGGCAGCAGCTTTTACCGCGCCACGATTCCGTTCCGCCATTTTGGAACTGCCCGCGCCACACCGCGACTTTTCTGCGGATATTCCGCTAATTCTGCCGGAATTCTGAAAATCGCAGAATTGCGGAAAAATTGCAGAAAAATTGCAGAAATCGTGGAAAACCGCTATTCCGCTATTTTTTGGCGCTGGCGGAATTGCAGAAATAGCAAAAATGTCATGTTTCCATGATTCCACTAAGTTTCGGAATTAAATAAGCGGAACCGCGGAACCGCGGAATGAAACTGCGGAATGAAAGCCTCTGCCATGCCGTTCCACTAATTGCGGAAACACTGTTTCCGCCGGAAATAGCTACCGCTGCGATATTCCGCTACAGCCCTAGGCCCAGCTGGCCAGGGGGATAAAAGCAGCCGATGGGGAAGCAGTTCCCCACCGGTAATCTTCATGAGAAACTGTCCCCTCACTCTTGCTTTTGCTCCTTGCTCTGGCCCAGCCCTGCTGGGCGCCCTTGTATTTCCTTCCAGTGTACTCCTACCCTGCCTGTGCAACCCTTGAATGAGTGTTGTGAGAATGGTGAGTGAATCTGGTGAGTGTCCTTAGCCCTTGCCTCCCCCCCTTGTAGCTATTGCCGTGAGTGTGTGTCATGGTGAACACATGCCCTGTTGCCTCCCCTTGCCCCCTTGTCACATTCCCGGGTGCCTCCAGCTTCCTGCGGGTTGTTTTTCCTGGAGTGTGAGTCCTTCCTGTCCCGTCCCCCATATCCTGCCCCCCCTCCTCCTCCACCCCTGGTTCCCACTCCCCTTCACCCCCTTCGATGTTGCTTTCCTCTCCCGTGTTTCCACAGGGCCCTGGGCCCTGAGTGTGGTTGCTCCAAATGTGTGATGTTCTTGCCTTGTTTCCCCCCTGTTTCTGGGCTATAGCTTCTCTCCTCCCCCATGATGACTTGGGTTGCCCCTTGTTAAAAGGGGAAAGCCCACATGAGAACCTGAGGGGATTACTGGTACTCCCAAAGGGCCCTTGGAGAGCTAGTGTGGTCTACCCTAATTCTCCCCTCCTCCATTCCTACCCCGTCCCCGTGACAGAGTTACCGGCACCCCTCCTTCCCCCCTTCCCTTGCATCTTTCTTTTCCCCCGTTAGGGTAACATGGAAGAATCCCCACAGGTCCAGGAACTGCTTAGGGCAGTTCAGGCGTTGACCCTGGAGGTGCAGGACTTAAGGGAAGAAAACCAGGAGCTCCAATGCCATTATGTGGCCTTGTAGGACTCCTTTGGGGGGGCTCCTATGGAGGAGAGGGGTGGGGCGAGGGTTGCACCCCCTCCCTCCTTGCCTTCACCGCTCACCCTCACGGGACCTGCGCCTCTCCCTTCTGGGGTTCCACCGCCCTGCAAATCAAGGCCCCGATCCCTGACAAGTTTTATGGTGATCGTCGGTCCTGTCAGGGGTTCTTGGCACTATGCCATCTCACCTTTCAGACACAGCCTCACACCTATGAGACTGATAGGGCCAAGGTGGCTTTCATTGTAGGCCACTTGGGGGGAGTTGCCTTAGATTGGGCTACTCCCCTCTTGATGGCGGAGGATCCGGTGCTCTGCGATTATAAGGAGTTCCTACAACAATTCCGGTTCCTTTTTCACTATCCCCATCGTATAAGGGACGCCGAGCATGCTATTTTGCACCTCCATCAAGGAAAAACGCCCCTTCTTGATTATATTACCCAGTTTCAAAAATTGGCGTTTGATTTAGGGTGGGGAGATTCCGTCCTGTGAACGTTGTTTCGACAAGGACTTAATGATGAGATTAAAGACCTGATAGCTGGGGATGCTGTAACGCCCACCACCCTTCAAGAGATGGTTACGTTGGCCCTTCATGTAGATGAGAGGCTTATGGAAAGGCACCAGGACAAACAACAGGAGTTGGGTAGGGGGTATTGGGTGGCCCCTTTTAAGGCCCCGGGAGCACCCTCAGGATCTTCCTACTCTGGCGACCTCGCTCCCGAACCCATGCAGATTGGATTGGTCCAAGGCCTGCTTAGTGCGGCGGAGCGAGAGCGCCGAAGACAGTTCCGCCTATGTTTTTATTGTGGAGCGGGGTCCCATTTTTCCCGAGACTGTTCCTTGAAACCTGGTCCACGCCCTGTGCCGGGAAATGTCAAGGGCGGAGAGGAGCTGGGGGCCTCTCGGCAAGCCCTGCTAACCCCCGACAGGAAAGACCGACCACCCCGGCAAAGAGGGATCAACTGTATGTCCCCATGACATTACAGGTCTCCCCTACCCGGTTCATTATGGTACTGGTCCTGATAGATTCGGGGGCCTCCTGCAACTATATGGACAACCACTTTGCCCGGAGACATTCCCTCCCCCTCCAAGGGCGTGACATAATAGAATTGGTCTGCACCATCGATGGCTCCCCCTTAACGTCAGGGCCTGTCCAGGAGTGTACACGCCCACTCTGGTGTACTTGTGGGACGCATGTGGAGGCGTTATGCTTTGATGTGATTGCTTCACCCTTATTCCCCCTCGTCCTTGGCTTCCCATGGTTGCAACAACACAACCCCACGATCGACTGGTCGACACACAAGGTACTATTTCGATCCAAACATTGTAAACAGAAGCGTACCCGGCCACCTCCGGAGCTCCCCCATGCCCCGACAATACTGTTGATTACGTCCGGGGGGGGGACATTCCCCCCCCATACCAGGACCTAGTGGAGGTATTTAGCAAGAAGGATGCTGAGGAGCATCCTCCCCATCGCTCCTATGATTGTCCTATTGATTTGGTACCAGGAGGAGAGCCACCCTATGGGCGAATCTATAATCTTTCCCCAGCTGAGACAAAAGTCCTCCAAGACTATATAGGTGATAACCTGGCAAGGGTTTCATCCGGCATTCCACCTCCCCCGCTGGAGCACCCCTATTCTTTGTCCCCAAGAAAGAGGGGGATCTTAGACCCTGTATAGACAATCGGGGCTAAATAAGGTTACCATAAAGAATAGGTACCCTCTCCCTCTGATAGCCAAGCTACTGGGGAAGCTTCAAAGGCCCAAGATATTTACAAAATTGGACCCAAGGGGAGTCTCCAATCTAGTCTGCATCTGTGAAGGGGATGAGTGCAAACCGCCTTTTGGACCAGATTTGGCCACTTCAAATATAGGGTTATGCCCTATGGATTAGTTAATGCGCCGGCCACTTTCCAACACTTTATAAATGATATCCTGAGGGATATATTGGACTTTTTTGTAGTAGTTTACCTCGATGACATTTTAATTTTTTCTTCCTCCCTACCAACTCATATACAACACGTTCGAGCGGTGCTACAACACCTACTACAACATAAGCTATATTGTAAAAGAGAAAAGTGTGACTTTCATAAGACGACCGTTCCTTTCCTAGGATTTATTATCTCCCTCGCAGGAATTCGGATGGATCCAAACAAGGTGGAGGCTATCCAATTCTGGCCAGCCCCAACTTCAGTGAAGGCCCTACAGCGCTTTCTGGGCAGCACGAACTACTACCGCCAGTACATCCCTGAGTACGCAGATCGCACTGTCCCGTTAACTACACTCCTGAAAAATGGGGCTCCATTCATATGGGGGGAACCCCAACACCAAGCCTTCTCCCTTTTTAAAATGAGCCTTCATAACTCCCCCACTTCTTCAACACCCAGATGTAGAAAAACCATTCATTGTGGAAGCCGATGCCTCCAGCACAGTCCTAGGAGCGGTCTTAACCCAAAACCATGGGAAAGACAATCTATGACTACCTTGTGCTTTCTACTCAAGGCAACTTATGGCGTCCGAGAGGAATTATACGATACTAGACAAAGAACTCCTCGCGATCAAAGCCGCTTTTGAGGCTTGGAGGCATCTCCTGGAAGGGGGTCCATAACCCCGTACTCATCCTCACTGATTACAAGAATCTCATCTTCCTCCAAACAGCTCGAATCAACAGCACACGACATGCCCGGTGGGCCCTTTTCTTTTCCCGCTTTCACTTTTTGATACAATATCGTCCAGGCTCACAGAACACACTTGCAGATGCCTTGTCCTGCTGCCAGACCCCCGAGGAACTATCCCCAGAAATTGAAGGACCCTTACTCCCCTCTAGGATCTTCGCAGCTACCTTCCCCACCATGCAAGCCTTGCAGAGAGAAAGGAAGGGGGAACAGGCCCGCTCTGGGTACCACAGCCAAGTGGGATTATACTACTATAAAACGAGGGTGGTGAACCCTCACAAGTATTGACTGGATGTCCTGTGGGCTCATCACAACTTCCCATTGGTGGGACACCCGGGTCACCAACGAACCTTGTCCCTTATTCTTCAAAACTTTTGGTGGCCTGGGGTATACAACGATGTGAAACGATATGTGCAAGGGTGCCCCACCTGTGCCTGGACAAAGACTCCGCACCAAGTCCCTCCTGGATTGCTCCAACTAGTCAAGACCCCTAAGGGGCCGTGGCAAAAGATAGCCCTGGACTTCATCGTTAGCCTACCCCCCTCCGAGGGGAAGGATACCATCCTTGTCATAATTGATTATTTAATGAACCTAGCACACTTCGTTCCCTGTAAAGGCCTCCCTTCTGCCCCAACAATGTCAATGCACGTGTTACAAGAAATTTTACAGCTTCATGGGTTACCGAGGGAGATCGTGTCAGACCGAGGACCCCAGTTCATGTCCCAGTTCTGGCGTAGTTTTTTCACTATGCTCAAGGTTAGATTGCGACCCACTACGGCGTACCACCCCCAGGCCAACAGTCAAGTGGAACGTGTGAACCAGCATATTGAACAATATCTGCCGTGTTTCTGCAACTACCTACAGGATGACTGGGTCAAACAACTACCGTTGGCAGAGTTCACCTATAATAATGGACCCAATGCCTCACTTGGCAACTCGCCCTTTTTTACATCGTATGGATACCACCCATCTCTATGTTTCCCGGAGGTAACTGCGTGTAATGTGCCAGCAGCTGGGGCTCTTATGAATCAGATCAAGAACGCCCAACAGCGTGCCCAACAGTGTGTTCAGAAAGCGTGTCTACAATATAAAGCTGCCGCCAATAATCATCGATGGCCAGCCCCCCTTTTACAACCGAGTGATCTCGTGTGGATTCGTAAAAAGAATTACCCTTCCGTTAGGCCTTCAGCCAAATTGGACGATGCCTATATTGGACCTTTTCCCATCAAACGAAGATTAAATGATGTGACCTATGAGGTTTCCCTTCCCCCGCACCTCCGGATCCACCCGGCATTCCACGTCTCCTTACTTAAACCTGCACACACCCCGGTAGGTCCCCTCATCGACCCTCCTCCCCACCTCCTGCTCCAGGGGGGCACTGAATACGAGGTCCGTGCAATTTTGGACGCCCACATCCGCAATAATAAACTATTCTATCTTGTAGACTAGAAGGGGTATGGGCCGGCTGAACGCTCCTGGGAGTCCGCCATGAATGTTCATGCCCCCCGCCTCATTCTATCTTTCCACCGACGTCACCCCTCCAAGCTGGGCCTCCAAAGCCGGCTTTGGGGGGCGGGGCCTTGGACGGGGGGGTTCTGTCATGCCATATGCCCTAAGGCTGGCGCGGCTTTCCCCCCCCCTCCAGTCTCACCTGGAGGGGCGGGGGCAGGAGGGAAACCCTCGAAACGCTGCACGCCCCGCAGTGGAGGCGAAGACAGGGAAATGGCCAGGCTCACCAAGTACCAGTTGTCAGGGAGCCCCACCCCGCCACAGCGTGTGCTTAGCGGAGTGCCGCACAGCACAGGGGGGGCAGGGCTCATATTAGCATGTAGGCCCAGATGGCCAGGGGGATAAAAGTAGCCGGTGGGGAAGCAGTTCCCCGCTGGTAATCTTCATGAGAAACTGTCCCCTCGCTCTTGCTTTTGCTCCTTGCTCTGGCCCAGTCCTGCTGGGCACCCTTGTATTTCCTTCCAGTGTACTCCTACCCTGCCTGTGCAACCCTTGAACGAGTGGTGTGAGAAAGGTGAGTGAATCTGGTGAGTGCCCTTAGCCCTTGCCTCCCCCCCCCCCTTGTAGCTATTGCCGTGAGTGTGTGTCGTGGTGAACGCATGCCATGTTGCCTCCCCTTTCCCCCTTCTCACGTTACCAGGTGTCTCCAGCTTCCTGCAGGTTGTTTTTCCTGGAGTGTGAGTCCTTCCCGTCCCGTCTCCCATCTTTTGCCCCCTCTCCTCCTCCACCCCTGGTTCCCAATCCCCTTCGCCCCCTTCAACGTTGTCTTCCTCTCCCGTGTTTCCATGGGGCCCTGGACCCTGAGTGTGGTTGCTCCGAACGTGTGACGCTCTTGCCTTGTTTCCCCCCCTGTTTCTGTGCTATAGCTTCTCTCCTCCCCCATGATGACTCAGGTTGCCCCTTGTTAAAAGGGGACACGAGAACCTGAGGGGATTACTGGTACTCCCGAAGGGTCCTTGGAGAGCTAGCATGGTCTACCCTAATTCTCCCCTCCTCCATTCCTACCCCGTCCCTGTGACACCTTCCAATTCCTTCTGAGTTAGCCACTGATTCTGTCAGCGGGCGTTTTCAGAAGTCTCCCTCTCCCAGCAGTTTGTGTTCCTCTCAATCCATTGCCATCCTCCCCCTATTTCACCCATTTCCACACATTTACCTCCATAGTTTCATTTATTTAGATTAGATTAGATTAGATTAGATAGATTTAGGTGTTTTTATTTTTTACCCCTCCCAGTGTTCTTTCTCCCTTCCCGCCTTTGAATCCTTCCCTCTTCCCTGTATATGTTCCATCCCTGATTCCCTTCCACTGTTTTTGGATATTTTTTTAGAGTAGCATTAGATTGATTTAGCTTTCATTTCAGTTTTGTACTCCTCCCTGTGTTGTTTGTTGTGAGCGGTCAGTGCCCCCGCCCCCCAATCCCTGTGTGTGTGGATGGATAGATAGATAGATAGATAGATAGATAGATAGAT
>QEPC01001934.1:677586-693109 GCA_003113815.1 Sphenodon punctatus | reverse complement strand
AAAGGGAGAGGAAGAAGCTGGACAGTTTCTTTAACTGGAGTGTGAAGGGCAGCGACCTCCTCCGGGTGAATCAGGCAGAGCAAGGCTCCCCAGTGCACCAGGTGGTGCAGGATATGTCCACACGGTGGAATTCAACCTTCCTGTTTCTCAAGCAGCTTCTTGAGCAGAAAGTCGCCTTGCATCAGGTTCAACTGGTGATGGATAGCAGAGCAACTCCAGGATACGATGGGGTAGAATGGAAGATCCTGTTTCACACGGTCTTTGTGCTGTGACCGTTCCTTGCTGTGATGGAGATCATCAACTGCTCCATGGACACCATCATCCAGGTGACCCCTCTGGTCCAGAGTCTCCTGAGGAGGCTGGAGGAGATTCTCCAGGGTGGGATTGTGGCCCTCAGGGCAGGAATCTGGCCGATGAGACAGTTGACCTGGTGTGGCAGGACTGAAGGTGCAGTTTGATGAGCTCTTGCTGCGAACAGAATACGTTTTGGCAACCATGTTGGACCCCAGGGTCAAGGACAGCGTGGCACTCCAGACAGCGTTGTATGTGCACTGGAAGGGTGACCTGGTGGAAAGGGTCCAGCAGGCAGAGAGGGCTATTGAGAGTGCATGGCAGCAGCAGGACGCCCCTGGGGATGGTGGGAAAGGGAGCCCTTTCAGCTGGAGGGGTCTATCCCTGCCCCTAGCCCTAGCAGTAGCAGCACCAGCAGCAAGCTGAGCAGCACCCATATTGCCAGCAACAGCAGCTTGTATGTTCAAGGCACTCTGACCAGCATGGGATCATGCACAGCAGGACAGGAAGCATAGCTGAGGGCAGTGGTGGAGGTGGTGTCCAGGCAGAGTTACATGAGGGAGTATGATAGCGCCTGAGCAGCAGTGGAAAGCTACCTGGAGGAGGAGCCATGCATTGAACCCAGCAGCGATCCCTTGGCCTACTGGGCTGGCAAGAGCAACATGTGGCCTACCCTGTCCAAAGTGGCCAAGGGTCTCTTTTCCTGCCCACTAACGCATGTCCCCAGTGAGTGGGTGTTCTCCATGGTGGGGAACATTTGCTCACCGCACAGCCTGAGGCTGGGGGCCAAGTTGGTGGAGCAGTTGCTTTTCATCAAGGTGAACCTTCCACTGCTGGGATTCCCCAAGCTGCCCCTGGAAATGGATTGATGGTGCAGTGGCATACGCCATCCCATGCTAGAGGCAGACTTGGGACGGGGCTCCTCCTCAATCTGGGCTGCTGCTGCTGAGGTACTGTTTCTCCCTCCCTATGTCCGTCGCCTCCTCCCTGTCTCTCTCTTTCTGACTAGACGGCCTCGTCCAGTCTATCTGACTGACCTCACAACGCCGGAAGCTATAAGCCTGCATGCTGGCCTCTGGCTAGACGATCTTGGTCCGCCTATCTGACTGGCTCTCTCTCTCTTGCGCGTGCGCACACTGCAGTTTTCACCAGCCTATCTGAGTGCCCTGCCACAGTCACAACCTGCCTTCCCTACCACCTCTCATGCCACACTGCCTGCCTGCCCACCCGTCTGGGTGGCAAAGATCAAACCCTGCCTCAGTCTACATTCTGCTAATGCCACGCTGCCTACCTGCCCGCTCACCCAGATGCCCAAGATCAAACCCTGCCTCAGTCTGCCTTCTGCTCATGCCACGCTGCCTGCCTGATTACCCACCCACCCAGGTAGCCAAGATAAAATCCTGCCTCAGTCTGCCTTCTGCTCATGCCACACTGCCTGCCTGTTTGCCCACCCAGCTGGCCACGGTCAAACCCTGCCTCAGTCTGCCTTCTGCTCATGTGACGCTGCCTGCCTGCCCACCCATCCAGGTGGCCAAGATCAAACCCTGCTTCAGTCTGCCTTCTGCTCATGCCACGCTGCCTGCCTGCCCACCCGCCCGCCCACCCAGGTAGCCAAGATCAAATCTTCCTCAGTCTACCTTCTGCTCATGCCATGCTGCCTGTCTGCCCACCCACCCAGGTGTCCAAGATCAAACCCTGTCTCAGTCTGCCTTCTTCTCATGCCATGCTGCCTTTCTGCCTGCCCACCCAGGTGGCCAAGATAAAACACTGCCTCAGTATGCCTTCCAATGCTTATGGCACGCTGCCTGTCTGCCCGCCCGCCCAGGCGGTTAAGATCAAACCCTGCCTCAGTCTGTCTTCTGCTCATGCCATGCTGTCTTCCTGCCTGCTTGCCTGCCCGCCCAGGTGGCCAAGATCAAACCCTACCTCAGTCTGCCTTCTGCTCATGCCACACTGCCTATCTGCCTGCCCGCCCAGGTAGCCAAGATCAAACACTGCCTCACTCTGCCTTCTTATGATTATGGCACGATGCCTGTCCACCTGCCTGCCCAGGTGGTTAAAATCAAATCCTGCCTCAGTCTGTCTTCTGTTCATGCCATGTTGCCCGCCTGCCTGCCCACTCAGGTGATCAAGATCAAATCCAGCCTCAGTCTGACTTCCAATGCTCATGACACACTGCCTGTCTGTCTGCCCACCCACCCAAGTGTCCAATATCAAAGTCTGGCTCAGTCTGCCTCCTATTCATGTCACGCTGCTTGTCTGCCCAACCGACCAAGTGGTCAAGATCAAACCCTGCCTCAGTCTGCCTTCCCATGTTCATAACAAAATGCTTGCCTGCCTGCCCTGTGGTCAAAGCTGAAGCCCTGACCCAGCCTGCCTGCCTCTCATACCAAGGTGCCTTTCTGCCTGCCCTGGCAACCCTGGGTCATGTGCCTCACTGCCTGGTAATCCTGCTATTGCTTACTGCTGCCCCATGGGTGCTCTGCTCTGGCAAATCCAAATGTGCCCACACAATCCTGCTGCTGCCATCTGCTGCTGTATGGGAGCTCTTCCCTGGCAAATCTTACTGTCCTGGCTCCAAGGGTGCTGCACACAGGCAAATCCTGCTGCTGCCATTTCTGCTGTTCTATGGGTTCTGTGCCTGGTCAGTCCAATCTCTGCTGCTACTGCCAGTGCTGCCTCTGTTGTCTGTTCCACAGGTTTTGTGCCCAGGCAATACAATATCCACTTCTGCTGGGTTCTGTGTCCCGGCAATCCAATGTCCGCATCTGCTGCCTCTGCTGTATGTGCCATGGGTTCTGCTACCAGGCAATCCACTGTCTTCTGCTGCTATCAATGCTGCCTCTGCTTTCTGTGCCATAGGTTCGGTGCTCCGGCAATCCATTGTCTGCTGCTGCTGCCAATGCTGCCTCTGCTTTCTGTGTCACGGGGTCTTTGCCCCTGCAATCCAATGTCCGCTGCTGCTGCTGCCATTGCTGCCTCTTCTGTCTGTGCTATGGGTTCTGCTACTGGGCTATCCAGTTTCTATTGATGCTGCCAATGCTGCCTCTGCTGTCTGTGCTATGGGTTCTGCTACCGGGCAATCCAGTTTCTACTGCTGCTACCAATGGTGCCTCTGCTGTCTGTGCCATGGGTTCTGTGCCCCGGAAATCCATGGGTTCTCCTACCGGGCAATCCAATGTCTGCTGCTGCTGCTGCCAATGCTGCCTCTGCTATCTGTTATAGGGGTTCTGTGCCCCAGCAATCCAATGTCCACTTCTGCTGCCTCTGCTGTGCCATGGGTACTGTGCCCCGGCAATTCAATGTCTGCTACTGGGTGGTCACATAATTCACCACTGGGCAAGGCTTGACTAATTGGCATAATAGCTTGTTCAGATCCAGAGACTAGGATGCAAGCCTGCAATGCCCAGCTAAGCAGGGGTGCCAGTCACCGAGCCCTGGCCGGGCCTCTGCCACCGCTCCACGGATGTCAGCCAGCTTGCAATGCCCAGCTGAGCAGGGGTGCTAGCCACTCCAGCCACAGGAACCACCATCAGGGTTCTGGGGCCAATGTTCCAGGCAGGGAGGGCTGTTGTTGCACTTCATCCAGAATCTACCCCTTGTCCCAGGACCCACCATCAGGGTTCTGGGGCCCTCATTCTGCTCACGGAGAGCTGTCATTCCACTTCATCTAGAATCTGCCACTCTAGTCCCAGGACCCACCATCAGGGTTCTGGGATCAGTCGATCCACATCCCCATACATGGATGTGTTCTCCCTTCTCTTTAGCGATCCCATCCCAGACCCCAACTCCAAGGATGAGGGCAGAGACAAATAAAAATTGAAAAGGCCCAAGGCGGACCATAATTGGTCAAATTGGTTCATGGCCTTTTCAGTACTGATGGGCATCATGTTGCAGATGTCCCACGAGTGAGTCACCAAACTGATGAAATACCAAGGTATAGTTTGGAGGGCCTTTGACCGGCAACCCTGGGGCCTGGCTTTGTTATGATGATACTTTCAGAAAATGGGCCTCCATAACCCCTGGCCTCCAGTGGGGCAGGTATAACCAGAATGTATGGCTCGAGTGCATGAGCAACATGACCAATGTTTCACGCACCGACAGTGGCCATGCCCTGGTCAGGGGTGGTGTGGTGCCTGTGAATGACCCCTTTTGGTCAGACAGGCACCACCCCCCCTGCTAAGGGGGCAACATGTTGGGAATATAATGGGGCTGGAAGCTGTGCCTGTTCCCCCTGCCATTTCTGGCATGCCTGTTCCCACTGCGCAGGCAACCATGCAGCCTGCCACTTCAACAAGGTCAGGTCCCAACCCAGAAACAAGCCACCACCCAAATACTCCAAAGGGAGCCAGGGTACTGGTGGGAGTAACGGCCCCAACTCCAGTACAACATAGGACATTGGATAGAGCCTTATGTGACTGCCTTATGCAGGGGGAGGAGCAGTACATGGTGGAAGGCTTCAAGGAGGGCTTCAGGATCCCTGCAGGCTGGATAAAGCCTCAAGAATGGGTAGAAAACCTTAACTCCATTCACAGCAAGGAGAACTTGGTGCACGCCAAGCTCCAAAAGGAAATAGCTGAAGGCAGAGTCGCCTGCCCTTTCAAGTCCCCACCCATGGCCTTGCTGCACGTCTCTCCACTGGGGATAGTCCCAAAAAAGACCCCAGGGGAGTACCGCATCATCCACCATCTCTCTTACGCCAGGGGGGAGTTGGTCAACTACGCCATCCCCGAGGAACTCTGTACCGTTGGCTATGCGTCCTTTGATGTGGCTGTCAAAATGGCCAGGGCCTGCGGCCTGGGGGTGCTGATGGCAAAATGCAATGTTAAGTCTGCCTTCTGCCTCTTTCCTGTACATCCAGATTATTTTGAACTACTGGGCTTCCAATTCCAAGGAAGTTTTTACTTTGATAAAGCCATGCTGATGGGGTTTTCCATCTCCTGCTTGCTTCTGGAGTCTGAACTACAGTTCCAGTCCCAGTCCAAAGTGGCTGGGTCCCTGGGATTTGGCCTCTACTTATGCACAAACACCCCGCCCACATGGGTGGAGTCAGGAGCAACATGGGAACTCACCTTCCTCGAACTCTACCCTATCGTGCTCGTGGTTCATTTGTAGCTTGGGGAATTCACCAACAGAGCTGTCCTGTTCTGGTGCGACAATCTATCAGTGGTCCATGTTTTCAACAACCTGTCCTCCAAATCTGCCAGGGTAATGGGGCTGGTGAGGACCTTCGTGCCCAGTGCCTAAATAACAACATTTTGTTTACATCTAAGCATGTCCCGGAGTAAACAACAGCATAGCCGATGCACTCTCATGCTGCCAGATGAACCGCTTCCATCAACTGATACCAGAAGCCAGCAAGGAGCCCGAGGCCATGCCGCCCCACATGTGGAACACTGGATAGTCGAGCTGTATGAGGTGGTGCAAGGTTCACAAGTGCCCATCATCAGGGAGGCATACCTCTGGACATTCTCCCAGTTCCAGCAATTCAGAATGGGCATGGGTTGGAACCTGGGTTTCCCCATTCCGGAGCCACAAGTGTTGCAGTTCACCATGTCACTGCACACGGGTGGCCTCGCACCAGTTACAATAGCTGGCAAACTAACAGCAGTCTCTTTCATCAGCAAGTTAGCAGGCTACCCCCACCCCCCAAGACCAAGGTTTCTTTTCCAGTAAATTGATAGAATCCTGGACTTGTCAACGATACCCCAGGGCAGACACCAGGTTGCCCATCACCCCAGAGATCCTCACTGTGTTGGCAGACTCCCTCACCCAGATTTGTTTCAGTGGGTTTGAAACCATTGTGTTTTGTACAGCCTTCAAGTTGGCCTTCTTTGGAGCTTTCCGAGTCGGTGAACTGACTGCGGTGTCTAAGTGGGACCCAGCAGTCAGGGTAGTAGATAGATAGATAGCTGGCAAACTAACAGCAGTCTCTTTCATCAGCAAGTTAGCAAGCTACCCCCCACCCCCCAAGACCAAGGTTTCTTTTCCAGTAAATTGATAGAATCCTGGACTTGTCAACAATACCCCAGGGCAGACACCAGGTTGCCCATCACCCCAGAGATCCTCACTGTGTTGGCAGACTCCCTCCCCCAGATTTGTTTCAGTGGGTTTGAAGCTATCGTGTTTTGTACAGCCTTCAAGTTGGCCTTCTTTGGAGCTTTCCGAGTCGGCGAACTGACTGCAGTGTCTAAGTGGGACCCGGAAGTCAGGGTAGTAGATAGATAGGTAGTTTATTTATGACCCATATGGGTCAAATTCCGCATAAGAAAACAAACAAATAAGACCACAGTCTTATTAACATATAAACATAATAAAATTTTACATCATTGTCATAAATACCAATCAACATTCCACACAGGTGTTTTTATGTAACCAATTCCAGTTTTGTTCATTGATCTTCCAGTAAAGCCTTAGCTGTAGGCTCCCATAGGCTCCCTATGTAAGTAATCCCGTCCTTCCTGCCATTTTAGAGACTGAATTCTCCACCTCTTAAAAGATGCCATATTATCAGTAAGGTAACCAGAATTTTATTTATAATTGTTTCTTATTAATCCACATTTTCCTTTTTATCTGAGCTGTGCACAAAAACTTTGCGAGATGATATACAGACTTCATTGTATGTTCCTGGAAGAATTGGACCATCCTCTCATGAGAGGATATTTTCCCCCCATCCTCCCACCGGATCAGTCATTTATTCTTTCAGCAATGTACAGGGGGCATTCCCACAAAAGGTGCGGAGTGTCCTCCACCTTCTTCTGGATACATGGGCATAGTCTTTGAGCGAGGGGAATTTTCTGCAAATGTCCCTCCTGAACACTGGATTCCAACTGAGAAAATCTCATACGTATTATTGCCAGTTTTAAATGGTATTGGGGGATCTGTAAGTAAAGGGCTGGCATTGTTGCTGCAAATCTATATTGATTTAGTGGCATGTATGTTAACTCAGCCACCCTAGCTTTATCCTCCTGAACAGCAATATCCTTCAGGTGGTCTGTAATCTGCTCCTTATCACCCATAGTTGGAATGCAATCAGAAAATTCCCCTATATACCCAAGACCGATTTTCAATACTTCTAGTCTTATATCATAAACCCAAGAATGTCTGGCTCTTACATTTCCTTCCATTTCCAGAAATATCCTCTTGCGAATGCGATTTGGGGAAAGGATCCTAAGCTTAAGCCAGTAAGAAAAAACACGCTGCCGAGCCTTGACAGTCACATTTAATATCCCTAGCTCTTGTCTCACCAGTGCTCTAGGGGTTGAGGTTTGAATCCCCATGAGTTTTTTCAGGAAGGCAGCCTGAGCTACCTCAGCAATTTTGCCGGCCCCCTGGACTAGCCCCCACAGCTCTGCTCCATATAAAAGAGTGGTGTTTAGTTTGACCTCCGCCACTCTCAAAGCTTCCAAGCATGGTCATTTGCCACAGTTCCCATGAAACTTCAAGATTCCACCTGCGGCCTGCTCAGCCTTCAGCCTAGCCCTAGCCAGATGTGATCTCCATGAGAGTGTAGCATCAAAAGTTATCCCCAGATAGGTATAAGATCTGACCACTCCAAGTTTTTCTTTCCCTATTACCCAATGATGATCCTTAGATGTCCCGAAGGACATTGTTTTGGATTTAGGGACATTTATAATCAAGGAGTTGTCCTTCGCATATACCTCTAAGGCATTTAGCATTCCCTGAAGGCCTCTGGGTGACAGGGACTTGTCCTCCTTGATCTCTCTGCTGCCTTCGATACTGTTGACCACTCACTCTTGCTGGATTCCCTTCATTCCCTTGACTTTTGTGGCTCTGTCCATAACTGGTTCTCCTCCTACCTCTCTGACCGCTCCTTTAATGTGTCTCTCTCCAACTCCACCTCCTCCTCCTTCCCCCTCTCAGTTGGTGTTCCTCAAGGCTCTGTTCTTGGCCCTCTCCTCTTCTCGATCTATACCTCATCCTTAGGCAAACTCATTGCCTCCCATGGCTTCCAATACCACCTCTATGCTGATGACACTCAACTCTATCTCTCTACTCTCTCTCTCTCCCTCTGTTCAAGCTCATCTCATCAACTGTCTCTCTGACATCTCTACCTGGATGTCTCAACGTCAACTCAAACTCAACATGGCTAAAACTGAACTCCTTATCTTCCCCCCTTATCCTTCCTCTCCTTCCTCACTGTCAATAACTATTGATGGCGTCACCATCCTACCTGTCCCCCAAGCCCGTAGCCTAGGCTTCATCTTTGACTCAGCCCTTTCTTTTAAACCCTACATTGACTCTGTTGCTAAATCCTGTCGCTTCTCCCTCCATAACATTGCTAAGATTCGACCTTTTCTCTCTGTCTCGTCTGCCAAAACTTTTGTTCATGCTCTGGTCATCTCTCGCCTCGATTACTGTAACCTCCTTCTCACTGGCCTTCCCCGGTCTCACCTTTCGCCCCTCATCTCTGTCCAAAATTCTGCTGCCAGGGTCATCTACCTCGCCCGTCGCTTCGACCATGTGCAGCCCCTCCTCTCTTCGCTTCACTGGCTTCCCCTTCCTGAACGAATCCTGCACAAGCTCCTAGTCTTCACCTATAAAGCTCTTCACAACCTTGCTCCCCCCTACCTCTCTGCACTTATTGCCCTCCATACTCCAGCCCGTGCACTTCGCTCCTCCTCTGTCCCTTCTCTCACCCTTCCACGCCTTCCCTGCTCCCCTAAGCGCCTTCGTCCCTTCTCACTTGCTGCCCCCCCATGCCTGGAACTCCCTCCCTGTCCACATCCGCCTTGCCCCCTCCCTTCATACCTTCAAATCTCTCCTTAAAACTCACCTCTTTCGCTCTGCTCTGTCTGACTCTTTATCCTGCTGAGCCACTATTCCTATACCTACGATCGGTTTACCCTTATCCTTGCCACATGGACCTGCCTGCTGTCATTCTCATCGTAACCAAGCCAAGTACGTGCACTTGAGACCTCACATCTTCATGAATGTTAGACCCCTTGTCTCTCCCTCTGTTCCCCTTCCTATGTCTCTCCCCCAGCTCCTGTCGCTCAGATTGTAAGCCCTAGGGGCAGGGACCGTGTCTATTTTATTACTTTGTAAAGTGCCATGTACACTGCTGGCGCTATATAAATGTTTGTTAATAATAATAATAATAATAATAATAATAATAATAGACAGTAAGGTCATGTCATCTGCATAGAGTAGCAAAAACAGATCTCCACCAGTGGTCTTTGGGGGATGGTAAGTCGGATTTTGCAGCATTCTGGCAAGGTCATCAGTATAAAGACTAAACAATATAGGGGCAATCACACATCCCTGTTTCACTCCTAGCCGTTGGAAAAAAAGTTGTAAGCTCTCCCTATGGGCCATATCTGACTGAAGTGCTAGTATCCGAGTAATAATCTCAGATTAATTTTAGCAATGGGGGATCCATGCCCAAGAAATCTAGCTTCTGCCACAGTTTAGACCTATCAAAAGTGTCAAATGCTCCCTACAAGTGAATAAAAGCTACATAAACCGGCTGTTTCTTAGAATTGTATTTCTTCAATAGATGATAGAAAGAGAAACACTGGTCTATACAGGAGTACCCCTGATGGAATCCAGTCTGCTCTTCTATTATTATGTTATTTTCCTCCACCCAAGCAACAATATGTCCCAATAGATGTTTGCCATAAATTTTTGCCGGGAGATCTATCAGGCTAATCGGCCTGTAAGAGTCTGGATTTCCCCTATCTCCCTTCTTATAAATTGGGACCAATATATTGGTCTTCCATGTGCCTGGGACAGGGCCACCCAGTATAACATTATTTATAACGTTTACCAGGGTTAAGGCCCAAAAGGATTAATTAGATTTAAACAGTTCAGGGGGTAGGGAGTCAGGACCCGGTTCCTTCCCTGCCCTAAGATCCTGAATATGATGAAGAATATCTTCAATTGTAGGCAAATATAATTTTGAGTTGCCCTTCCCCGAATCTTCCCGTACAGTATCTTGGCTCTGTGCCGAAACCTGAAATGAGTCTTTCGGTCCAAATTTTTCCTCGTAATATGTCACCCAGAGAGAAGGAGCTATATAAGAATCCGGGGTAGCGTTCCTTCGCCTCTTACTCCCTCCAACTATTTTCCAAAACTGTCGTGTATCATTAGAAGCTGCTGCCTGTGTCAGTTTCTCGCACATTATTTCCTGATAGTTTTGTTTCTTACGAGCCAGTAGCCTCTTATAATTACCCTTGACCATTCTCCAAGTTACCTTGAACTTTTCCTCTTCCAACAATTTACTATTTCCCAAGATTTGTAACAGTTTCTTTTTTTCTGTAAGACATTCTTTGTCAAACCATCCCCTGTGGGCTCCATGGTCCATACACCTCCCCCCAAAAGTCAGGAGAACCATATATATTTTACTAAGAAGGGCATTATACCTGTCTAATATTTGGTCTGGGGACTGTTCTATAGATAGCTCTTGCTCCATCTCGGCTATATGGTTGGTGCAGATGCCCATTACCTTTTGTTCTAATTCATTGTCCCATTTAATGTTCTTCTTCATGGGTTTCTGGAAAGGAAGAATAATTGGTGATGGTACACCCCCACCAAGATCTTTTCCTAGACTGATTTTGACTGTTAAAGGGTGGTGGCCGCTCTCAGGTCTTAACCGTACTTGGAAGGCCAGACAGGAGTGCCAGTAGTTGTCATCTACCAGGACATAATCCACAGTACTCAGCCCCCTTACCGAGCCAAAAGTAAATTGGCCCGGTATATCAGGAGCAAGATCACCATTTAACATCCTTCAGTTATTTTCTTTCATAAATTCACATAAGCACCTCCCGTCAGCGTTGGACCTCTGATCCATCATTTCCGGGCCTGACCCTGTGTGTGACCTATTTTCATTTGTTGCTCTTTCTTGGTTTCCAACTCTAGCGTTGAAATCACCAACCAAGAGCAACATAGCGTGTGGGACAAGAAGCCTAATATATTCCAACTTTACTTGGAGACCTACAAGGAGAGAGACCCACCAACCCGGGGACTGTCCTTTCTTCCTGGGGGGGAAATAAATATTCATAACCACCAAGGTGTTAGAATAAGGAAGTTCCAACTGTACAGCCTGGAAGTATGGAGAATCCAGGTCTATTTGCAAGATGGTGCAATTTGATCTAACTGAAACACCCATCACCAAACCTCCGCATAGTCTTCCTTTTTTAAGTACTTTGATAGCAGGAACTACATGGAAGACAAATCCATTTATGTGCACATCTCCTTCTAACCATGTTTCCTGTAAGGCTATAATATTAAAATTGGAGAGAAAGGCTACCCAGTCCTTATCCTGCAGCTTCTCCCCAAGACCTGCTATATTCCAGGAGATTAGCTGGGTAACTGGGCTGTAATATTTCTTCCCTTACGATTCTAGTCAATCAATCTGGGGCTTTGCATGGTTACCTCTCCATTCCCTGCACCCTGGTCTATAATTTCCCCCAGAGGAATTCCTCATACCAGTCCCTCTTTGCTGGAACCCCTGGGTACCCGTTATCCACTTTCTCAAATTTCTATAAAATGGCAAAGCATCCTCATCAATCTCCAGCCCTATCATAGAACCCTCTACTTTATTAAGTATGAATCTCCTCAGTTCCAAATCCCCAAAGCCAACCCTCACTGGGACAAAATGAAATCCTCCTCTGGCTTGATGGAGTCTGGAAACAAACAAAATGGCCTTAGTCAGTCTAGATGCCTGTATCCTTAGTCTGGAGGCAAGGTATCCCACCACCTTCTGTTTTAGATGATGCACTGATTCAGATTGATGGTGTTTTAGATCATATATAACAATATTTCGATCAGAAAATTTGTTTTTGAAGGTGTTATCCAGGGCTGTCTCACCAATCTGAGAGAGCCTTTCTGGGGTCCCTTGCTCCTTCTCCTTATACGTATGGAGGCTATTCTGTGAGTGAGTAATATTCCATTTGCAAGCATTGGGTAAACTGTCCCCTCTGACTGTAAGATCCTTCCAAATGTGAACAAATCTATTTCCTTTGTCCCGCCCAAGTTAGTCTGGGTATGCTTATGTTGTGTTGACTTTGATTTTCCAGGCTGACTGGTAGTATTAGGTGTTTGTTGTTTGGGTATTTCATCCTGAACTCCCTTTAGGGTACACCTGATCTGTTCAATACCTCCTACCATCTCTTGTATTTCTGAAGCGAGATTGTCAATTGTTTGTCTAAGCAATTTGCAACGACAATTCTCATGAATCAGAGTATTAATTGTTTTTGGACAATTTACAGCGTTAATTTGCTCTAAAGGAGACAGTTGTTGATAACTCTCTAGGAAAGTAATAAATTTATTCCCCAAATTGGAGTTCAATGATATCGATCTAGCCTTTATAGAAGAGTCCAAATCTATTTTGTAATTGGTAGGATTTGTCTCCTCAAATGGTGGGACGTCTGGTCTGTTACTATCAGTAGTAGTCCTAAGGATGCCACTCATTTCCACCCTTCCTTGAAGGTATTTATCTGTGGATAATGAGCCCTTTTCCTCAAAATGAGTAGTTGTAACTAGTGGGGAGGAGGTACACACCAGCCCCAACTGCTCGAGTTTCCTCCCTCTACGTGTGATGTATTTTGTTATTTTAACTTGAGTATTTAGTTTCTTTGCTGCTTCCAGGACAGATGGAGTTCCCCTATTATCTCCCTCCATGATGAATTTAGACTACCAATTCCCTACACACAAAGATGTTACTCGCCTACCTACAATCAATGATAGGGGATTCTAGTGTAAAAACCCACCACTCTGAGGATTATCTCATCTGTTTCCTCAGTGACCACACAAGAATTGTTTACCCTCCTGTCTTACCCTAGACTGACTCCCACCGAAGCTACTGGCTCACTTCCAGACACACAACCAACAATAATTTGCGTTCATACCCCTTTCCCCCAGTAGACGCTTCTATAATGCAGTATACTTTCCAGGAACAGAATTGGCGAACACAAAATAAACGCCCAGCTCAATGCAAAAGTAAGCGGAGCTAAACTCAGCCTGCCCACATCCTGCACCTAAGGCCGTGCACACAAGGGCGTGCCCTTGCGCACGCAGCCCTTAGGCACAATGCCCGTTGGCGTGACGCCTTTTGGCACTTCCGCAAGGCTCTGGGCTAGTTCTTATAGTCCGGCGGGGTGGGGGATGTACGTCGGTTCCTCCGAGCCCCAGGTTAAGTTAGTTAGCGCTCTCCGGCAGTGCCAATAGTTCCAGCTCCGGGGGGCCAAGCTGTCACACAACAAAGGGTGATACCTGTCTCTTATACACATCTAGATGTGTATAAGATCAAAGGGTGATACAGTGAGGCACAGCTTCTAGGGGAGCTACAACTCCCTCGGGGACCAGCCTCCCAGTCACTTGCCCCAAAAGTCCCTTGCTCACCATACCCATCTGCAAGGCTCTGGGCTAGTTCTTATAGTCCGGCGGGGTGGGGGATGTACGCTGGTTCCTCTGAGCCCCAGGTGAAGTTAGTTAGTGCTCTCCGGCAGTGCCGATAGTTCCAGCTCCGTGGAGCCAAGCTGTCACACAACAAAGGGTGATACAGTGAGGCACAGCTTCTAGGGGAGCTACAACTCCCTCGGGGACCAGCCTCCCAGTCACTTGCCCCAAAAGTCCCTTGCTCACCATACCCATCAGGGTAGTAAGTGAGAAAGACATCTCAGTTCAGGGCCAGTCCATCCATATCCTCCTCCACACCTCAAAAAATGTCCAACGGTCCAAAGGCTAAACGATAACACTCCAGCCGGTGAGCTTACCCGAGCTGTGTCCGGTGGCAGCGACATGCCAGGAACTCCCTCCCTGCCCTTGTCCACCTTGCCCCCACAGTCCCAACCTTCAAGTCCCTCCTCAAAACCCACCTCTTCCGCTCCATCCTTCCTAAATCCTGCTAATCATCCCCACCCAGGATTATCTCCCACCTGCTATCTGTAAACTCCCAATTTACTGTAACCAAGTCAAGAACATGTATCTGAGTTCTCGCATCCTCATGAATGTCACATTCCTTGTCTCTCCTTCTGTTCCTCCGTCCCTGTATCCCCTCCCCCTGTATTTAGATTGTAAGCTCTTGGGCAGGGACCGTGTCTATCTTGTTTTTTGTAAAGCACCAGGTACATTGCTGATGCTATATAAATGCGAATGCTAATAAATAATAAATAATAAATAATAATAATAATGACCTTCCACCCCAACTTTCATGGTTCTTTTCTAATACACGACGGTACCCGAACCTGATTCCAAACTCTGAAATGACTGAACAGTTCGGTTAGTTCGGATCATGTTCGGGTGGTTTGGACAGGAGAAACGTGACCACAGCCGGTTGGTGACCCACTGCCTGATGCAGGCAGGCACAGGGAGGGGGGATGTCAGCTGAAGAGCAGACTTCCAGGCACCAGGGGTGGAGAGGCTTGGAGTAGCAGTCAGTCTTCCCAATCACCATCCCTTTTCTCCTCAGACCACTGACTTTGCAGTCTGCGATTGGCCATGGACTAGGCTGCATGGAGCCAATGGGTCTTGGGGTGAGGCTGGCATAGCAAGTAACAAAAGTCATTTCCCTCCCCCCTGCCAACACCTTCTGAGCTAGTCACTGTTCCTGAACAGCAGGCATTTCAGAAGGCACCCTTTCCCAGCAGTTTTGTTCTCCTCAATCCATTGCAATCCTCCTCCTATTTCACCCATCCAACCCATCTACCACCATATTATCATTTATTTAGCTTAAATTAGATAGATTTAGGTGTTATTTTTTGTTTTTACCCCTCCCTGTGTTTCCTGTGTTCAATCTTCCTTCCTCCCTCCCCCCTCCATTGAATCCTTTCCCTCTCTATATATTCCATCCCTGATTCCCCCCCCCCGTTTTTTTTTCATTTTGAGTAGCATTAGATTGATTTAGGTTTCATTTCAGTTTTGTACCTCTCTCTGTGTTGTTTGTGTTCCCCTCCCATCCCTGAGAGAGAGAGAGAGAGAGAGAGAGAGAGTAGATAGTTGTAGGAGTTAGCTGAAATAGAGATAGTGTTTAGAGATTTAGTAGTGTTTTAGGAGTATGCCTTTGTACTTATTAGATAATCCATTTTGTTCATAGCATTTAGAATAATTAAAAGCAGTTAGATATAATATTAGATAAAAAAATTAAATTAAAAAAATTAATAAAATAAAATATAAAAACATAATTTTGAAGGGAGAAATGGAGAAAGGAAGGAGAGGCCAGTTTGCTGCTCAGAGGGGAAGCAATGGGGCACGTGCCTGAGGCGGAAGG
>QEPC01001934.1:658337-677203 GCA_003113815.1 Sphenodon punctatus | reverse complement strand
ATTGCATTGGTTTCAATGGGGACACAGCGCCCCATTGAAACCAATGCAATAAATCCGGCACCGGTATACCGGATTTAATCCGGGAAACCGGTTTTTGTGAAACCGGTAACCGGTAAATCCGGTACCCGGTAATGGGCCCGGTGTCCCGCCCCTACCATCTACCACCATATTATCATTTATTTAGCTTAAATTAGATAGATTTAGGTGTTATTTTTTGTTTTTACCCCTCCCTGTGTTTCCTGTGTTCAATCTTCCTTCCTCCCTCCCCCCTCCATTGAATCCTTTCCCTCTCTATATATTCCATCCCTGATTCCCCCCCCCCGTTTTTTATTCATTTTGAGTAGCATTAGATTGATTTAGGTTTCATTTCAGTTTTGTACCTCTCTCTGTGTTGTTTGTGTTCCCCTCCCATCCCTGAGAGAGAGAGAGAGAGAGAGAGAGAGAGTAGATAGTTGTAGGAGTTAGCTGAAATAGAGATAGTGTTTAGAGATTTAGTAGTGTTTTAGGAGTATGCCTTTGTACTTATTAGATAATCCATTTTGTTCATAGCATTTAGAATAATTAAAAGCAGTTAGATATAATATTAGATAAAAAAATTAAATTAAAAAAATTAATAAAATAAAATATAAAAACATAATTTTGAAGGGAGAAATGGAGAAAGGAAGGAGAGGCCAGTTTGCTGCTCAGAGGGGAAGCAATGGGGCACGTGCCTGAGGCGGAAGGGGCTGTGCCAGGGGAGTGGCAGCAGGCAACAGCAGTAGCCTGAGCACATCACTGTGCCCCAAACTAAGCAGGTCTGCTTTAGGGAAACAGGCTTCGGTGGCTCAGCGTCACCTCCTGGCCAGTGGCCTCCTCCACTGCCATGCAGGGCACTGTAAATCCTGCAGTAAATGAGGTTGCAATTGTCTCTGCTGTGGCTGCTGGAGCAGGTGCTGCTGCTTCTGATGTTTCCCCAGAGCCACCAAAGTCCCCCACTGTCAAGGTGATCCCCAGCAGTCCAGAGGTGGTTGATCCCACGCTGGCTGCTAAAGGCAGGGTACGATCCCCGTGCAATGGCAGCAGGGAGAGGAATAGCAGCAGCAGCACTAGAAGCTATAGAGAGGGGCACAGGGAGAGTGCCAGAAACATGGCAGGCATGGGCAGTCTAGCCTCAGGGTCCCAGTACTCCTCTTTGCGGGACATCACCGTGATCACGGACAACAGTGAAT
Source organism: Sphenodon punctatus (assembly GCA_003113815.1). NCBI lineage: Eukaryota > Metazoa > Chordata > Lepidosauria > Sphenodontia > Sphenodontidae > Sphenodon > Sphenodon punctatus. The sequence goes on along the minus strand of QEPC01001934.1, from coordinate 675,995 downwards.
CAGAGGTAGACACTAGTTCCACAGAGGAGATTTCTGTAGCTGAAGTGATGGCTGATCCTCCTCCCAGAGCTGTGTAGCAAGTGCCGCCAAGTTCTCCCCTTCCCAGCAGCGCTGGCAGCAGTGCTTCACCCGGAGCAGGCCAGAAGGCAAGAGGGGGGAATCCTCAGTCTGGGAACATTTTAAGCTGGTGCAGGCAGATGATCCCAGAGAGGTGCAGTGCACTTTGTGCAATAAGCTGCTGAAGCGTGGGAAGGTGCTTGCCAACCTTGGGACAACTGCAAAGGCGAGGCACCTGAAGTCATTCCACAGTGCATTGATGCTACCCGAGAAGGCAGGGGAAGTGGATGCCAGTGGATTCCTGACTGAAGCAGTTCTGTACCCTGGAAACCAATGTCTGCTACTCTGCTGCTGCTACTGCCAATGGGGCCCAGCCCCAGGCGTCTATGCTGTCTGTGCCAAGGGTTCTGTACCCTGGCAAGTTTGGCAACCAATGTCTGCTGCTGCTAGTGTCAATGGCCCTGCCCCAGGCCTATATGCTGTCTGTGCCAAGGGTTCTGTACCGTGGCAACCAAAGTCTGCTTCTGCTAGTGCCAATTGCCCCCAGGTCTATATGCTGTCTTTGCCAAGCGTTCTGTACCCTGGTCACCAAGGTCTGCTGCTGCCAGTGGCCCCCAGGCCTATGTGCTGTCTGTGCTAAGTGTTCTGTACCCCGGCCACCAATGTCTTCTGCTGCCAATGGCCCCCAGGCCTATATGCTGTCTGTGCCAAGGGTTCTGTACCTTGGCAACCAATGTCTGCTGCGTCTAGTGCCAATATTACCTACCTACGCTATGTTTTCTGTGCCAAGGGTTCTGTACCCCAGGTTGCCACCAAGCTCAATGTCTGCCTCAGCCCGCCTTCCTGCCTCTCATGCCAAGGTGCCTGTCTGCCAGCCCAGGTTCCTGCTGAGAGAGAGAGAGAGAGAAAATAAAAGAGAGAAAGTCTCTCTACCTTCTTCCGAATGCCCGAACTGAACACGACCTAACCAAATGGCCAAACCCGAACTTGGCGACTGAACCGAACGACCAGACCGAACGGAATGACTGAACCCAAACCGTGATCTGTTTGCACATCCCTATCAGTTAGATGTTACATAAATTAATTAAAAGTACAGTCTAGGCTGGACTCAGGAGGGAGGATGCCCCCTCCACGACTTTAACAATGTTCAATAAAAGTGTGGCTTTTAAGTCCGAACATGTGTGCTTCTCTTCTTCCAGGGGGTGCTGGGGCAATTGTATATTTGAATTTTAAGGTATTTGCATTTTGAACTTGGCAAAAGCTGTAAATAATTGATGATGGTGATGACTTCACTCTCTATGACTGTTCTGTAATATGAACTTCAAGGGCCAAACTGAAAGTCTATTTAATTTAATGGGCATATTTCCATTCACTTCATTTGGTATTTCAGATCCCAAATCTGCTGTTTTACCAGCATATCTATTGACAAAATCACACACTGGAAGAAGGGTTAAACGTTTTCCAAAAGGGACACTTTTCCTTTACCTTGGCATGAAAAAAACAGGGAACTACAGTCAGCATCATGAGGCCCTGACTTTCTAAGGGCCCCCATTCAACACCCGAGCTCCTTCTCACATGAGACGCCGCCACGCAATGCACACGTGGGTGCCTGCATGTGCGTGTGTGTGGGATTTCCATGTGACAGTCGTGGTGGGTGGGTGGGGTGCGTGCACGCTCCTGCTCTCCACCCATCTCCACCCACCTCTACCCATCACCCACGCTTGAAGCCATTGGCCAAAACGGGGATAGCTCCATGCATGGAGATCGATGGAGGTGGGTGGAGATGGGTGTGTGTGTGTGTGTCTGTATGATGACTGCCCACATGTGCACCCTGTCCCCACAGCAACCTGTTTGAAAAGAGCCTAAAACTATTTAAAAGAGCCCCAATAGTGAGTCCAGCAGGGGAGAATCAAGGCTATTGTGTCAGATACTCCTTTGAATCAACAAAGGATGCAACAGTAAACCCATTAACTGAGTTATTCCTTTCCTGAGGATCAGAAAAACATGGAAAATTGGAGCTTACTTATTTTAATTGTCACTAAATGATTTATAATTAAGACAAAACACTGGAAAATAATATTTGAAACCAGGAACCACTGTGAATTGAAATGGATTGCAGTTGCAGTAGGTTATCAGAACAGTAGCCTTCTTTGTGTTTAACAACTAAAGAGTCAGTGGTAAGTGATACCTTAAAAGCGTAGGAGAAGTTTGCAAAATTGATTCATGTAGAAAATAATGAACTATTAGTTAAAAAGATAAATAGCCCAAATGATCTTTTTGTAATGTCATCCCTACAATAGTCATCACCACTGAGTCAGTAAAATTCTATTTTTGGAAAAGAATGCATCTGTAGTAACACAATGAATTGCACTAAAATATTATAATTTATCAAGTGATTAAATTACAGTCCACCAATTTCTTTTACATTTAATATAATATTTTTCTCCTTGAACTGGAATACATTTTCCAGCCTCATTTAGCACTTTTACTCCTAAAGTAATCACTATTGACTTTTCTGTAATATATTAGTTTAACATTTATTTACTTGTTTTTTATACAGTACAAATGCTAGTGTAGAGTATAAATAAGCCATATTTTTCAGCTTCAAGAAATGTAATTGGGAGAATTATCCTTCTCCATTTCTTGTATCACAGAGTACTATTCTTCTGACACTGAACAAGGAACTAGGAGTTGGAGGATACGAGTTGAGAACGAGGGCCCTCCAGGGGAGTGCTCAGTCGGGAGGGGGGAGGAAGAGGAGAGTTCTAATTAGTGCTGCAACTGGGTACCCGGCAAATCAGGTTCCCTGTTGAATCTCGTATGATCAACTCACCCCAGTTTGTTCAGGCAACAACTGGTATCCAAACATGACCCGACAGGCTACCCAATTCACCAGGCTGACTCACCTCACTGTTGAGCTGCTGCTCTTCTGATTCAGTTGCTGCTCCCTGCTCCTAACCCAGCCTGCATGCTGCTAAGCTGAGATGGGGACTTGAGCTTTTTCTGAGTGGGGGCATGAGGGAGAAATGAGGCCTCTTCTCACCTGTGTGGACACTCCTAATGCGTCCCCTAGGATGCCCCAGGACACTGATCCCAAGACCCATGAATGCTCCAGTAATATCTGCATTGTCAGGCACCAGGTACTACTCCGGTGCCTGCTGGGCATGCCCAAAAATTCAGGTACCACCCGCAGGTAGCAAATGTACCTCCTGCTGCAGCTCTAGTCCGAATCATAGCTTTATGCCATGGAGCCCTCCTCTACCCTCAAGTGCATGCCCTCATTTCTTCACCCTTTCCACGAAATAATTTTTTCCATGCTTGAGGGTAGAGGCTGGATCCATGGTTCTGAACCAGGCATTGTAAAAGTGGGGAAAAGGGGGAAATAAAAACCAGCCACATACCAGGTTCAGCCTTTCATCCACAGTTACCATGTCTGCTTTAGAATAACACAGTAGGGGCAGCAAGGGAAGCTACTACAGTGGTTAGGTTGGTAACATGGGACTTCAGAGCCCTGTATTTGCTCTTCTGCTCTGCCTCTGGGTGTTTTCGAATGTGACACCACTCGGTTTGGCCCACTCTGGCCCAGCGCCGAACCTGTACATTTGTTGTGGGCCTGCAATATGTGGACCTGGGTAGAGCCAGCTGGCCATGTCTTGCTCCCTGATCTCGCCCCCCCCGCCCCCAGCCAGGTCAGGTCAGGATAATGTGTATTCTCTCCCCTGACCTGACCTGGCTGGGTGGGGAGGGGGCTCCCCCACTTCCTGGGATGTGGTCTTTTTTTTGTTACCCTCCGTCTTGCTTGTGTGATTTTGGTCAAGTCATCTAGTGCGATGATAGTTTGTGTCCAATCAGTAGGATGGGGATAATTCCTTGAAACCTTGAAAGGGTGTTGTGAGGATAAATACAATGGATTTGGATGTGCTCAAATAGTATAGTAATGGGGAGCCATATCATATCAACAGAGGATCAGTCCTTTCATTTATTTTTCTCAAAGCTTCATTGAGACTTTTTATGTCTCAATGGAACCTATTATTTATTTTATTTATTTTATTTATTTTACAAATTTATATCCCGCCCCCTCCTGCAATGCAGCTCGGGGCGGCTAACAACAGCAATAAAAACAATTAAAATTCACTTAAAATATAAATATAAAATACATCAATAAAACAGGGCTAGAAAACAATAAATAAATAGATAAATGGGCGGGGGATTAAAATCACCCCCCCCCCACCCTCCCTCCCAAAGGCCTGGGCAAACAGCCAGGTCTTACAGTTCCGCCGAAATGTCAAAAGGCTTGGGGCCAGGCGAGCTTCCTCCGGAAGGGAGTTCCACAGCCGCGGCCCTACCACCGAGAATGCTCGCTCCATCGTGGCCCCCCGCTTAACACGGGGGACCTCCAGGAGGGCACCCCCGGCAGACCGCAGGAGCCGTTCCGGGGCGCGAAGGGCGAGGCGGTCCCTAAGGTATGAGGGGCCAAGGCCGTATAGGGCTTTATAGATCATCACTAGGACCTTGAACTTGGCCCGGCACACTATCGGCAGCCAGTGCAGAGCTCGGAGCACCGGTGTAATGTGCTCCCGGCGACCCGTCCCCGTAAGAAGACGAGCCGCCGCATTCTGCACCAGCTGCAGCCTCCGGGCCAAGAACAAGGGAAGCCCCACGTAGAGCGCGTTGCAGTAGTCGAGCCGCGAGGTGACGAAGGCATGGATGAGGGAGGCCAGGTCCGGGCCAGAGACATACGGACGCAGCCTACGTACCAGATAAAGCTGGCGGAAGGCAGCCTTAGCGACTGCCTCCACCTGCCGCTCCAGCCGCAGGTCTGCGTCCAATATGACCCCCAGACTCCGGACCTGCTGAGCTACAGGGGGGCAAACCCCCCCAACCAGGGGGGCCACCACCCCCTTCGCCCTCCCCACCACCATCACCTCCGTCTTATCTGGGTTGAGCTTCAGTCTGCTCCGCCGCATCCAATCCGCCACGGCCTCCAAACATTGGGATAGCACCGAGACAGCAGGGTCTGGGTCAGTAGAAAACGAGAGGTACAGCTGAGTATCATCAGCATACTGGTGACATCGCACCCCGAACCCTCTCACGACCTCCCCCAAGGGCTGCATATAGATGTTAAATAATAATGGAGACAAGATCGATCCCTGCGGAACGCCACACGGTAAGGCGCGGGGGCTCGATGTTTCCTCCCCCAACACCACCCGCTGGCTCCTCCCCGAGAGGAATGAACGGAACCATTCAAGAACAGTCCCGTCCAGACCCCCCCGGTCACGCAGTCGTCTCAACAGCAGCCCATGGTCCACGGTGTCAAAAGCGGCCGAGAGATCGAGCAGGATGAGAAATGTCGAACATCCCGCATCCATCTCCCGGCGGAGGTCGTCCACCAAGGCCACCAACGCCGTCTCGGTGCCATAGCCGGGGCGGAACCCAGATTGAAACGGGTCAAGGAGCCCGATATTATCTAGATGACCCTGGAGCTGGAGCGCCACTGCCCGCTCAATAACCTTCCCTAAAAAGGGAAGGTTAGAGACAGGTCGGTAGCTGGCGAGCGCGTCTACGTCCAACGATGGTTTTTTCAGCAGGGGGCGCACCACAGCCTCTTTTAAGCAAGGCGACAACCTCCCCTGCCGAAGGGACGCATTCACCACCCTCGCCAGCACCGTCCCCAACGTCTCCCCGGAAGCTTTTATTAACCAGGACGGGCATGGATCTAGTTGACAACACGTGGCCCTCACAGACCCCAGGACATCCACCACATCGGCTGGCGTCACTTCCTGAAACTCACCCCATAAAGATGGACCAGACGGACCCTCCGCCCCCCCGCGCTCTTCCCCTACTGCTATCAACCCAGCGTCGAAATCGGCCTGAATCCGAGCGATCTTGTCTGCGAAGTAGATGACAAACTCCTCACAGCGGGCCCGGGACAAGTCCCCATCCAGGCGGAGGGAGGCCGGACTAACCAGCCCCCGCACCACCCGAAACAGCTCCGCTGGACGCGACTTCGCAGACGCTATGAGGACGGCGAGGAATTCCTTCCTCGCCGTCCTCACAGCCTCCACATAGGACCGCAAATGGGCCCTATGGAGAAGACGATCGGAGACAGACCGAGTCCGACGCCAGCGTCGCTCTAGCCTCCTGCCCACACGCTTCATACACCGCAGCCCCTCAGTAAACCAAGGGGTCCTGCGGTGACGAGACCGAGGCAGAAGGCGCCTCGGAGCCACCCTGTCAATGGCCTCCTCCAGCAAGATGTTCCAATGCCGGACCAGCTCATCCACAGAGTGACCGTCCACATCCAGGGTAAGCTCCCTCAGGACCTCCTGGAACCGCTGGGGTTCCATCAGCCTCCGAGGGCGGACCATCCTAACTGGTCCCTTCCCCTTCTGGAGGGGGCGCGCTAAAAGACCGGCCTGAAGGAGGTAATGGTCCGTCCACGACAAGGGCACCGCTGTCACCTCCCCCACAACCGGACCCCCCGCCTCAAGGCCAGAGCCGAAGATCAGGTCGAGGATATGTCCCCCCACGTGGGTCGGGCAGATCACCTCCTGGGACAAGTTCATAGTTGCCATGGCGGCCATGAACTCCCGCTCCGCCCCAACAAGGCCGGCATCGGCGTGGACGTTGAAGTCCCCCAGAACCAAAGTCCTGGGGGAGCCCAACACCACCTCCGAGGCCAGCTCCGCTAGAGCGGTAAGGGATGCCGCCGGGCATGAAGGGGCCCGGTACACCAGCAGCACCCCTAGCTTGCCCCCAGCCAAATCGATCACCACGTGCAGAGCCTCTACACCCACAATCTCCGGCACTGGATACCTCCTAACAGGCCAGTCTTCCCTAAAAACAATAGCTACGCCTCCTCCCCGGCCGCTCATGCGGGGCTGATGCTGCACGGCATACCCAGCTGGAACCAGATCCGCCAAAGTTGGACCGGCCAGATCATCCAGCCAGGTCTCCGTGATGCATGCGAGGTCCACGGCCCCATCCACGATCAAATCGTGGATAATCGGGGCCTTGTTGACCACGGACCTCGCATTCATCAGCACCAGCCCCCCACGCGCGGACCCTGGACCCGGCACCTCCCTCCCCCTTAGTGGGGGGGTGATGACCTCCACCTCCCTCAGGCACCGTGGACCCCTAGGGGCCCGTGCCTTCCCACCCCATGGACCATACCGTCCGCGCCCCATCACGACCCCAATGGCCATGCCCTCCCCTCCGTCCACCCAATCCCGGCCCTTCAGACCCGGCTGCTTGCCCCCCGGCCCTCCCTCCCCCCCTCCCCCCCATAACCCTCCCCCCCCAACCATACCCTCCCCATTCTCCCTCGGTCTCCCCCTCTCACGGGGAGACCGAGCCACCCCCTCCCCCCCAACCCTCCCGGTCCTCCCCCTGCTCTCACCAGGGGGAGTCCCTGGGTCCACCCTCCTCATTAACCCACCTGTACCAATACCCCCACCCTACCACCCTAGCCCTGAAAGATAAACAAATCCCACACAACATACAATACCCCCCTGCCACCCCCTGCAGCCCCCCAAAGTACCCCAAAAATGCCGCGCCCCTTTGGCCGCGAGCCTGCGGCCACGGCCTATGGCTCCGCCGCTGTCCCTGGGGCTTTGAGCCCCCGCTACTTCCAGGTGGGGGGGAGGGGACAGGACAGCCCACGTGGCTGCCCTCTGCGTTCCCCCCCTAGCCCCCAACCTTCCTGATGGATACTCTGCTCCCCACAGGTGTCCGGCGGGGATAGGAAGCAGCGGCGGCGGCCCCAGCAATGGGTCTCAGCGGCAGCAGTGGCAGCAGCGGTGGTGGCAAGGCAGGCGGAGCTCCAGAGCCCCCCGCAGCAGCAACAGCAGGTAGGTGGCGTGGATGTTCCCCTGCGAGCCTCTGTGGCTCTGCCACTGTCCCTGGGGCTTTGAGCCCCCGCTACTTCCGGGTGGGGGGGGAGGGGACAGGACAGCCCATGTGGCTGCCCTCTGCATTCCCCCCCCTAGCCCCCAACCTTCCTGATGGATACTCTGCTCCCCGCAGGTGTCCGGTGGGGATAGGAAGCGGCGGCGGCGGCCCCAGCAACGGGTCTCAGCGGTTTATATAAAGGGAACCTATTTTTCCCCCAGTCCCCAAAGGACTATATCACACTGTCCACTCAGTAATATGTTCTCTTACACCATATCAGTTCTTCCTTTACGTTGACCACAAAAGCTGACCTTGTGTGTATTACAGAGACCTGGATGGACACAGAGTCGGGGCCTTTTTTGGCTGACCTGGTGCCAGTTGGGTACTCCATACAGCATCAGACACAGCCAGAGGGTTGGGTTGGTGATGTAGTCATTATTTTTAGGGATTTATGGTCCATCAGGAGGTATCCAGTGCAGTTAATGGCAGGGTGTGAGGGTCTCCATCTTGTGGTTTATTTGGTGGGAGATAGTTTGGGTGTGCTGCTGGTATACCATGCACCTATCTTTACGGCGACATCACTACAAGCTCTGATTGAGCTGGTGTCGGAGGTGGTGTTGCAGTCCCCAAAGAGAATAGTCTTGGGGGACTTCAACATACACGCTGATGCTAATTTAGTCAGGGTGGAATGCGAGTTCATGGCTGCCATGGCAACCATGGACCTGTCTCAAGTTGTCATCGACCCAACATATGATGAAGAACATTCCCTTGACTTGATCTTCTGCACTGACCTTAGGGGGGGATCTGTTAGTTGGGGAGGTGTCAGCAGAGCCCTTGTCGTGGACAGATCATTACCTCTTGCGGGACTGTCTCCCGGCATATGTCTTCCCCCAGAAGGGTGTGGAACCTTGGTTTGCCCCCAGACACTGATGGAACCTGAGAGGTTCCATAATGCTCATGGGGAGTACTTCATGATTAAAATGACTTCGATTCACCATGACTTCAACTTCGCGTTTATGACAATAGGAGAATCAGAGGTTATGGAGGCTCCATCTTGTCCGGTTTTGTGGGATCTTTTTCAGTGGGTGATGTCCACCACTGCGGCAGATGTTCTGGGGACTCTTAGAACCATATTTTGTGAACAAGACCCATGCCCCTCCTGGCTGGTCAAGGCCAGCTGGGAGACATTGGGGCCACTGCTGGCGGGTGTTGTCAAAGCCTCCCTGCAGGAGGGCAGGGTGCCAGACTGCCTCAAAGAGGTGGTGTTTCTGCCCCTGCTCAAAAAAACATCACTTGACGTTGACTCCCCTGCTAGCTATCGGCCAGTTTCTAACATTCCCGGGTGGTGGCTCAGCAGCTGCAGGAGCATCTGGACTGCACCCGTTTTCTTGATCCCTCACAGTCCAGCTTTCATTTGGGTTATGGCACGGAGACTGCATTAGTGGCTTTGGTCAATGACCTTCACTGGGAACTGGATCAGGGTTGTTCGACCTTGTTAATCCTATTAGATCTGTCAGCTGCATTTGATACCGTTGATCATGATATGTTGGTGATTCACCTGCGGGACTATGCCAGGGTGGGTGGAACTGTTTTTGAATGGTTCTGCTCCTTCCTGGTTGGGAGAACCCAGTGGGTGGTGATCGGGGATTTTTCATCTTCTCCCTGGGACTTCACATGTAGAGTTCACCAAGTCTATATTCTGTCTCCTCTCTTGTTCAATGTGTATATGCAGCCGCTCAGTGAAGTCGTGAAATGGTATGGGGTGCGGTGTCATCAGTACGCTGATGACACCCAGATCTACCTCTCCTTTTCATCCGACCCAGGCCCGGTAGTCTTGGTGCTTACCTGATGTTTGGCGGCTGTGGGGGATTGGAGGAGGGTGAGCCATCTGAAATTAAATCCTGACAAGACAGAAGGAAGGGGAGGGCGGTGGGTGAGATGTCCCCCAGCATTGATGGGCTTCATCCCCCACTTGTCTCTCAGGTCCAGAGTCTGGGGGTACGCCTCAATCTGCAGCTTCGTCTGGATCTCTAGGTTGAGGCTGCAGTGAGGAATGCTTTCTGTCAATTACATCTGGTGCAATGGCTTCAGCAGTATGTCTCTGACTCCGACCTGGCCACTTCATCACCTCAAAATTAAAATATTGTAATGCACTCTATGTTGGGCTACCTTTGGTGACAGTGTGGAGACTGCAGCTGATGCAGAATGTGGTGGCCTGTCTTCTTACGTGGGACAGGTCGGAGTGAGCACATTACACCAGTGCTTTGAGCCTTTCACTGTCTGCTGATAGTCTTCTGAGCCTGATTCAAAGTGTTGGTGCTTACCTATAAAGTGTTGGTGCTTACCTATAAAGTCTGGGCCCCTCCTATCTGCATGATCACTTCACTTTCCATGCCCTGGATCGACCCCTGCGATCTGCCAGGGGCAGCTTTTTTTGTGTCCCCCTGGGTGGAGTGGGGGGCTACAATGGAGAGGGTGTTCTCGGTGGCAGTGCCCAGGCTGTGGAATTCCCTTCTGGTGGAGACCCGGGTGACCCTGGACCTTGCCTCATTTTGGTGACAGTGCAAGACCTGGGAAGGATGGTTTTTTTATACCTCCCTTTTATGTATATTTTAAATATTTTTATTTTTGTAAGCCGCCTTGAGCTTCCTAGGCAGGAGAGGTGGGATATAAATGCTGCAAATAAATAAATAAATAAATAAATAAAAGCTGGGCTGTGATATTACTTTCTGCAAGCATGTTACTTGTTCTTTAGTCAGTGAGACTGCTTTTGATGTCACATGTAAAAATAGAAAAGGATAGTGCTGAAACAAAAGGTGGACTTTGTATTTGTGGATATTATTTGCATTTTCGGATAGCTCTCTGAATATCCAAATGATATCTGCATCCAAAAAAGATGATTGCATATTTGGTTTTTGGTTGTTCAGTTCCTCAGCTGTCTGGATAATTGATTATTAATTTGTTTGGTTACTTCATTTTCAGCAACTGCACAAATAGCTAAAATGAAATAACTGAACAATGAAACATTTGACTACCTGGACAGCTGAATAACTAGAAGGAAAAACTTAAGAAAAAAGTACCCAAAACAGGTATCAGATGAAGATGGACTCAGATAGTGGCTGTTCTCCATTTCAACACATATGGTTCATATTGGGTGAAAATGTTGGGTATGATATTTGCAGCTGATCTGCATTTCAGCACTAGTAAAGTGTTGTTTCTTTCTGAAACATCCTTGCTGTTTGGGGAAGTTTGGCTAGGCAATGAAGGAGGCTGTGTGAATGCACCTGTCATGGTGTGTTACTCTGCTGAAAAAGCTTCTAGCCAGGGAAAATTTGCCCCTGTGCCACATTCTTCCTGTCAGAAGGACTGCAGACTTCTTATGACTTATCTGCCAGTAAGGAGGAAGACACTCAAAGGGCCATCCAAAGAGATGACTGAGGAATGGACTAGCAGTACAGATCTGTTGTAAAAAAATGGTGACTCTATCAGGGACTAACTGACAAGCCAGGCAACCTGTGGTAGATCCCAAAGAACTTCACCTACCTGGGACTGTCAAGTAGGGTTTGTTTTCCCACAAGAGATAGGGCAGAGGCCATTTGAAGTCAGAAACGAGAGGGGTCATCAGCGGTCATATTGGAGAAGAAAATCCCCATCTTTTCGTTCTTACCTAAGAGGACCAGATGCCACATGAGAGCTACTAGCCCACATAGAAGAAGATACAATGTAGAGCTTCCATATCCATATGGAAAGTGTCTGCCAGTCTCACCTGTTAGCCCCCTCTTGCTGGATCTGAACTACTTGAGGGACCTGGATGGTTCCATTAAATATGCCCTTTGCATTTCAACATCAATCCATACTGTGAGAATTACTTGCCATCTATGCCTAGGTGAGAGCAAGTCCTGGCAATTGCTGCAACATCCAGTAAAGGAAGCCACACTTAATCCTGCATTGTTATTGTTTTGCATTGCCAAACAAGCTTGCAGGTTATCTACCCCCCTGCTCCAGATTCTATGTTGAGAACTGTGTGTGCAACAGATACCTACGTCCTGGGATGGATTCTGGGATTATCTCCCTGTTGATTTGTTTTCTCATTGAGGAGGGTACTAATGTATTTGTTTTTATCTTGGCTTCCTAGCTTTTCTCCCTTTATTTTCAGTTTAAACTCCTAAAATGTAATCATGTCCTCTCCCTGATAAAATATTTGGTCCCTTTGTTACTAAGAGTTGGCCTTGAATTATGTATAATATCTGAAGGATCCTAAGGATTGTTGGCTGTTAATTTACATTCAGGGCCATGCACAGTAGCTGCTACACTTTTAACATATTCTTTTTTGCTCCCAGCCAGCTGAAGGCTGAGATTTACTCTTAACCAAATCAGCATCATGGACCAAAGACTCCATGGTCCTAAGGTGAACCATCAAGCTCCTTGGAAAGGCAAGTGTGAAACACTTGGGCATTGGGGTACCCAAGGAAGTAGTTATACATAACACTGAGTGATGTACTTAAAAAAGAATATATCTCTAAAGTTAATTTTCTGCCTTCTTCTGTAGAGCAGTAGCTGCTAAATTTAGGTCTTCAAGACTATTCTAAGAGTGTTAAAAAAAGACATGGGGCCCACATTTGGCCCCATATCCACCTGATCATCTATCCTGTGGTGGTCATATGTTCACCCTGATACTGCCCTAGGACCACTCCATACAGCAACAACCCAAGAAATGTGGAGCCTGTCATGCAGGGAAAATTCAGCTAAAACCAGGGCAATGGGTGCCCACACAGTTGCTTCACATCTGTTGTGAATTGTGATGCATGCAGTCTCTGTGTATTTATTCCACACCACAGAGGCACAGATGCAGCCTAGAACATTGCTAGAGTGACTGAAACTTGTTGAAGGTGGTGCACAGGTGGACCACGGTGTGGAGGAGGAATGCCTTCCCATTTGTTGCACTCCCCACATGGGACTTGTGAGAGACAGCTGCGCAAGAGCTGCATGGAGCAACTATGGGATCCAGCGGGCTCCCAGCCTGTGTATTAATATCCTAAGTAGTCCACATCTGGTCCTGGAAAAGAGTTGAAGCTGCTGTCATGTGACGTCAGTTGGCACCAGTGCCATAGAAGACTCCAGGGAAGGAAATGGGGATGATCAAAATGTGCATTTGTTGCCCCTGGCTTCCATGTAGCTACCACATATGCATAATGGCCATCCCATATCTTTGTCACAGGTGATAACCATGACAGTGGAGACCAAAGCCATATCTTCTGCATTTGCAGCCAACTGCCACACACACTATATTCACTCTCAACCAGCATGCTCTGAACTATGTCCATCTTTGGATGGTAGGTGATCTGAGAAATCCTGAGGGTTGACAATGGTCTGTAATGAGATATCATGCTGGCCCAGTTCAGTCTGCTTCAGCCCAATGGGCCAGTGGGATGACTGTACATTTGTTCCAGGCCTGCCAGATATGCTCCCAGAACAAACCCCATCCAGGGTGGAGGCTGGGTCAAAAACGTGGGCCCAGAACAAAGTGGACCCACAGTCCTTGCTCAGTCACAGCCCAGCTGGACGAGAGAGGTTAAATGGGGAGGGAATATGTGTTCCTGGCCCTCACTCATTCCAATGTGGGGGGTTGTCATGGCAACCAGCCATGGCTGCCAATGTCATGGTGGATGCAGGGTGCCGGCCAGCCACACAATGCTCCACAACTATCCTCCCCAGCCAGGGCAGGCAGCAGGGATCTCTATTCATATTGCTGGAGCTGTCCCGGAGGGGGTAGTCCTCCCCACCCCTGGGCAGGATGATGGAGGCGCCCTCAAACAATTAATTTGCATATAAAATAAAACATCCTATAATATAATACTGAAAACTATATAGAAAGCAATGACCTCATTAAAATGGATTTGTTCAATATGTAAAAGGTCAAAAACATACATGAGAAACCTATGAAAATAGAGAACAAGGTAAGTACATAAGAGCATAAGAAGTCCCATACTGAGTCAGACCAATGGTCCATCAAGCCCAGCACTGTGACAGTGGCCAATCTCAGCTCCTTGAAGTACCCAACAGATCATTCTGATGCAATCCATTCCCTGGTGTTCACTCCCAGCTCCCGACAGTAAGAGGTTACAGTCCCCAAACTTACCTGGCTAATAGCTGCTAATGGATCTATTCTCCAGAAATGTGTCCAATCCTTTCTTAAACCCAGCTGTACTACTGGCCTTGACCACTTCCTCTGGCAAAAATTTCCACAACCTAATTGTGCATTGAGTGAAAAAATACTTTCATTTCTATGTTTTAAAACTGCTACCTGTTAGTTTCATGGCGTGTCCCCTAGTTCTAGTACTATTTGAGAGGGTAAATAACCATTCCCTATTAACATGTTCCACACCACTTATGATTTTATAAACTTCTATCATGTCCCCTCTCAGTCATCTCTTCTCCAAGCTGAAGAACCCCAGTCTATCAGCCTCTCTTTGTAGGGGAGCTGTTCCATACCCCTTATCATTTTGTACCTTTTCTATTTCAACAATATCTTTTTTGAAATGGTGCTACCAGAACTGCACACAATATTCAAGATGCGGTTGCACTATAGACATATAGTGGCATAATGATATTTTCAGTTTTATTCTCTATCCCTTTACAAATAATTCCTAACATCCTGTTTGTTTTTTTGACAGCTGCCGCACACTGACCTGAGGATTTCAATGTATTGTCCAAAATGACTCCAAGGTCCTTTTCCTGAATGGTAACTCCTAATTTAAAACCCAGCATGTACATAAAATTTGGATTGTTTTCCCCTATATGCATGACTTTGCACTTGTCCACACTAAATTTCATCTGCCATTTAGATGCCCAGTCACCCAGTCTCACAAGATCCCCCTGCAATTCTTCACAGTCTGCTCATGTTTTAACTATCTTGAATAACTTGATATTGTCTGCAAATTTGATCACCTCACTCCTTACTCATCCTTCCAGGTCATTAATTAATACATTAAAAAATACCGGTCCCAGTACAGATCCCTGGGGCATTCCACTATTTACTTCTCTTCATTGTGAAAACTGACAATTTAGTCCTACTCTTTGCTTCCTATCCTTCAACTAGCTATTCATCTACAATAGGACACTGCCTCCTACCCCATGACTTTTTAATTTCCTCAAGTGTCTCTCATGAGGGACTTTATCAAACGCTTCCTGAAAATCCAGACACACTATATCAACCAGCTCTCCCTTAGCCACATGCTTCTTCACGCCTTCAAAAACTCCAATAGATTAGTGAGGCATTACTTTCCTTTGCTAAATCCATGTTGACTCTCCCCATTAACCCATGTTTATCAATATGCCTAATTATTCTGTTTTTAATAATAGTTTCCACCATTTTGCCTGGCACAGATGTCAGGCTCACCAGTCTGTAGTTTCCTTAGGGGTGGGACTTGGTGTGAAATACTGGATACCAGTTTTACTGAATCTCAGAATACCAGATTACTGGATTAAAACTGGTATACCAGTACCAGATTTTTTCCCATTAAAATCAATGGGCAACTTTTCCCATTGAAATCAATGGGAGACAAAAGTAAAACCGAAATTACCTGTAAATTGAAATTCAATGAGAAGAAAAATCACAAATGAATCTAACTGCTAACCAACCAGTACCACAAGACCACACTTTGTGCCCAGTAGCCCCCACAGCCCCCAATAGCCCCCACGGCCAACTACTAATTTTTTTTCTTTAAAATAAAAATAGGGTTTTTTTCCACAGCACTCAGAAGTCAAAGTCACTGTCAGGCCATCACACACAGTATCACAGGAACTGCCAGCCCAGTACTAGTACACTACTACACTACACTTTGTGCCCACAGCCCCCACGGCCCCCAGTAGCCTCCAACGGCCACTACTATATTTTTTTTTCTTTAAGCAATGGTTTTTTTCCCCCCACAGTGCTGCCACTCAGAAATCAGATCATACAATCACTATCACAGCAACTGCCAGTAACAGACACAGACTAGACTACACTTTGTGCCCAGCTAGTAGCCCGCATAGACCGGCCCCAACAGCCACTACTAATATTTTTCTTTAACCAATAGGTTTTTTTTCCATAGCACTGCCACTCAGAAATCACAAATCAGATCAATTCTATCACAGCAACTGCAGGGCTGAAACCAGCAGCCCAGGAAGCGCAGTTCAGAGTTTCAGGTTACAACATTGCAGCACTATCTGTTAGTTTTGTTTTCCCCCAAACCAGACCCCCAAAAGAGATCACATTGCCATCACCTACCTTTATACTGAACATCAAAATCCTTGATTTTCATTCCCTCCTTGGCCACCAGTAGTCTTCTTAATGCTGGAGTACCTTTTGGCGGGGTGGTGTGAATATTCTTTGAACCACCACCCCCCATTTCTCAATCCACACAGGTACACTCACACAGGTAAGATTTATTAAGGGGTCCTCTTAACACAAGGGCTTATTTTCATGGAAGAGAAAAGGAAAGGTTCTTTAATTCATTCACACCTACTGAGTTACGGGATTCCACTGAGCCCCCTTGCATTCAGAAACATTTACAATGATCCTGGGGTGGCTGAACTCAGTTAAAGGGCCAGACCTCAGTTGTGTTATCTCAATTCACACCCGATTCCACTGGGTCACAGGGTTCAGCCCTAAGGCCTAGTCCTAGACCTGGTCAGCTGTTAATTCTGCATTCACACCTGATTCCACTGGGTCACAGGGTTCAGCCCTAAGGCCTAGTCCTAGACCTGGTCAGCAGTTAATTCTCCATTCACACCTGATTCCACTGGGTCACAGGATTCAGCCATAAGACCTAGTCCTAGACCCGGTCAGCGGTTAATTCTCTAGGGATGTGCGAACAGAACCAGGATTGGATGTTTGGTCGTTTGGTGGTTCACGTCAAACTTTGAGTTCAGATTATTATTCAGTTCGGTCGGACTCTGTTCAGCCTTTAGTTTGGTGCAATTGGGAACTGAAAATGTCATTTGGTTTTTGAAATAAAGGGGAAAAACTGAAACACATATTTCCAGCTATTTTTGTTTCTTATCAAGTTTGATGAAATTTAGGGAAATTGTACCCCCGATGGAGTGCACTATTTGTACCAAACTCTGAAACTATTACATAAAGAGAACTGATTTCAGAAGCAATTGAACGTTGTGATTTAAAGAAAAGCTCCATACACATTCATGGCTACAACTTCTTTATCTTGCATCCAATGTTCATGAAACTTGTGCATATTATATCCCTCCATATGTTTAATACTTCTGCCAATATTCAGAAAGAGTGAATAAAGTGTCCCAAGGGTATAAGACATTAAACTAAAAATACATTTCCAGCGGTAACATTTTGATATTCCATTCTGTTTACAGAATATTTGGCAAGAATGTTTCAAATACCTTTCCTGCCATTTCAGCAAATGTACAGGAGATTTTGATAAAGGGACCCAATTATATAAGCAATTGATGTTGTCCCTGTGAAGATGAATATCAGCATATTCAGTGCCAGTCAGAGGCAGGCACCCTGCATGGCAGGGAGAGAGAGACTGTAGGAGGAAGGATGTAGAGCAACCCCAAAGACTGACAGACACATTCAATGGCCAAACATATTACTGCAAGCTTCTAGATTTACAGGACCAATTGGTAGTGGCTTCGAGGTGGGCATAGGGGGCGGCCCTGAGGCGGGCATAAGCAACATAACTGGGACTTCTGAGATAG
>QEPC01001934.1:628360-645857 GCA_003113815.1 Sphenodon punctatus | reverse complement strand
GTGTTCGTGTTCGTGTTCGTGTTCGTGTTCGGTTGTCCGAACAGGCCGAGTTCGGGCCGAACACCGAACTACCGAACCGCGTTCGCCTATCCCTATTCTTCAAATTAGGAGAAACTCCTGACTGCCAGAACTGTTTAGCAATAGAATAGGTTGAGTGGTCATGGAATCTACTTACTTGAAAGTTTTCAAGATCCATCTGGACAAGCATCTGTCTTTGATGCTGTAAGTAGAGATGTTCTACCTTGGAGCAAGGATTTAGACTAGATGACCTCTGAGGTATCTTCCAAACCTTCAATAATTTCAGGGGCGTATAAAGGCTGTGAAGGGCCCAGCTTGAGTCCCAATTATGGGCTCCCTGAAGACAAAGGGGCAGGGTCTCTAGGTTGTAGAGGTAGGGGATGGGGTCTTTGGGGGGACATGAAGCTTACCTTGGTGGGCCAAGAGCCTCCATTTCAGACTACTGCTGCTGCTGCTCTACAAAAGTCACCGCCGCAATGTGGAAAGCTGGAAGGGACCTCAAGAGACCTTTCTTTCTAAACCCCTGAATGGCAAACAAAGACTGTATCCAAGACTTGCCACAATAGTGTCTCAGAAGTCCAAATACATGTTTATTGGCTTGTGACATGCCCAAAGGTTTACAAATGATTCCTGTACCCGAAAAGGCTGATCTGTTCCATTCCTTTGCAGAGAGACAGGAATAATTTTACTTAAACTGTCTCTGGCAGGTGTTTATCTAAACTGGTTTTTTAAAACTTCCAAAGATGAGTCAATAAACTTAATTAATAATTTGTTGTATGGCCTATTATTCCTGTAATTTGAAACTGTCCTAATATTTAAGTTATATTCCTTCCTGTAATTTCATCCCATTGCTCCTTGTTCTACTTGGGATGTTTTCAGATGGACAGTATCCCAGCCTCTGCTCTCCTTGCTGCACAAGACGTGCAGAAGGAGCAGAGGTAGGGCAGTCCCACCGGTGGTGGCACTGGTACTCTGGAACTTCCCAGAGCACTGGCGGTGCAGCAGACCAGCCAAAGCCAGAGCACCAGCTTGAGGCAGATCAGCAGTCCAACTGATGTGCGGACCCACACTGCTTCTCAGCTTCCAGCTGGCCGCTGCTCTAGGCAACAACATAGTGTGCAATCGCTCTAGTCTGCAACTCTATGGTGTGTGGAGTGGGTGCTATGTGGATGGACCATGTGCTGGGGAACCCCTGGGTCCCTTTAGACCCAACCCAGGCAGGGCTGGATGAAATGAGGAGTTGAGGAGAGGGAAAAACAAATAGAGTCAGGCAGGCAAGATCCCTAGCTGGGCAGCAGACACTAGTGAAATGATTAATGCTTCTCCTTCCCCACAGACAGTCATTGCTCTGATAAGGAAGTTAGATAATGTAGATTTGAATGAAATAAAAAGAGTAATCTGAGAAAACCCCTCCCAACATACATAGAACGGCTGGGAGAGTGTTGCTCAGTCTCTCTCATTTATCCTATCTAGAGAGTGAGTTCCTAAGAAGCTCACCAGCTGTTTGCTTACATAAGAGATACTTAAGTGTTTCCTTTGTCATTCATTTGCTTTGGATTTCCTAGCAAATGAGTCATCCAGTAATGAAATTAGAGACTTCTTACCTATCAACATAAAGCTAGCAGGCAGTTACCTCGTTGAAATGGGCTTGATTTTCCACTGATAATTTCCTAACAGTGCTCAGTCACTTCTAATGGTTCCCTGGGGTTCAGGGCCCAGTCACATCTGAGTGTCAGAAACCTGACACTTAATAGGACTCCCTGGTCCCAGCACTTCCTCCAGCCCCCTTTTCTCAGGCACCTGAGGGGATTGTACTTCTACCCCTGTTTGTAAACAGCTAAGAGTCAAAGGGAAGCCCAGACATCTGTTCCAAGGACTTAAGGGATGTAGCCACATGAGACATTATCCCACTTTGGGCAACCTTAACACGTGATGCAATGACTCCCATGCCCCGTGGTTGCCAGATGTTCACTTCCTCCTAACTCCTTCCCCTCTGTTCTCCTAAAGTCCTTCTCACCCCTGGGAAACCCCTTAGTTGCAATTCCTCTCCCTTAGTCTGTACCTCTTCCCTGTGATTTGAACTCGAACACCTTCCCTACTCTGGAGTAGTCCTGTGTGTGCAGTCCTCTTCTATTCCTTGATCTTTCTCCTCTTAGTAACCTCTATGGTGTGGGATCTTCCCCCTCAGTTCCTCATTTCCTTATCCCCAGGGTTATGGCCTCTTATTGTGCCTGTTGCCCCTTTTCCCCTTGCCTGTGCCTTTCCTCTACCCCAGTGATGATCTGATGATCATTGGCATTAGTTCCTAAGCTGGCTGCTTACAATACTGTGGTGGTGTTTTCACCTCTCTTCTGGGTGCCTTGTGCCTTGTGCCTTGTGCCTTGTGCACTGAGCCACTTCTCACCATATCAACTATGCCACTGTATAATAGCAGACTGATAAAGTAAGAAAGTGTCAAATGTTAAGATGACAAATATGAAAACAATCAACTTCACAACCACAATGAGTTTGGATATTTGGAAATGAATACTAAATTGAAATTTATTTCAGCCATGTTGTACAGCGGCCATGCATACACATTGTAGTCCATCTTAATGTTACTTTTATAATGAAGGGCACCAGATTATGCCAGAGTAACATTTGTTTTGGTGTGCATCTGCTGTATGATAGTATAAATTGAAAATATTTTGTCGACTTAAAAAGGGGAACAAATTTATTGATATTCAGCAGAGTTTGAGATAGCAGTCTCCTTTTAAAATGATTTTATTTATATATTCTTGGTTGCACTATAAATAAAGAAAATAGATATGACTCGCCTTGGGAAATAAAAATAAAACAAACCAGAATCAAACTGATAATTTTAGTCTGATACCTTGGAGAAATACATTTAACAATTAGGCAGTTTGACAAATGGATAGCTCTAAAAGTTTTAAAAATAGTATGTTGGCATATAATGTCCATCATTTGGAGGATTCAGCAACACCCAAGAAGAAGAAGAAGAAGAAGAAAAGTCAATTCTGGAGCTGAGAAGTTCAATAATTTATCCAGAGGGCCGTTCAGATTACTATATGTCAAGTCTGCTGTTATTGCTTAATTGCTATATAAGACAAGTTTTGGCATCTTCATATTTTTTTTTTAAATGATATTTATAAATCATGAAACCCAGTTTTACCATAGTAACTCGGAAGTTGTAATTCTAACAGTGCTGTTGGGGACAGGATGTCAGTGAGTGACTGAAACTAAATCCAGACAAGACAGAGGTGATGATAGCTGGCCAGCCATATGACCTGGAGGACATAATAACCCTTGTTATTGATGGGGTCCCTTTGGTCATTCAGGTTCACAATCTTAGGGTATTCTTGAATGCATTGCTGAACCTAGATGGCCAGATTGCAGCATTGAACAGGAGTGCTTTTCACCAACTTCACCTGGTGAACAGGTTGCAATCTTTTTTTATCAGACTCGGATTTGGCCACTAGGGATGTGCGAACAGAACAGGACTCGGATGTTCGGCCATTCGCCCCCAAAACTTAGTTCGGGTTTTTGAGTTTGGTCCCCCGGAGTTCGGACCCCCCCAAATGTTCAGAAAATTCATCCGCCTGGAGGCTTGGGGTGCTCCAAGGGTGCCTGTGGGGGCATAACAGGCCATTGGAGACACAGCAGCAGCAGAGACTGGGAAGGCTTGGGGATTCGCACCCTGGGTTTCCTGGGAAGGCAGGCTCAGTGCTCGGCCCCTGGGGGTTCCTGTGGAGGCATGGTTTTCTGACTGAGACTCAGCAGCAGCAGCACCAGCAGCAGAGGCCGGGTGTTGCAGGCTGCCAGGCATCAGTGGAGCAGCGGAAAAGGTCCTGCTAGTGCTTTGTGGCTGGCACCCCTACTTGGCCAGGTGTTGCAGGCTGCCAGGTATCGGCGGAGCAGCAGCAGACATTGGATTGCCCGGTAGCAGAACTCATGGCACAGCAGAGACAGAATCAGCAGCAGACATTGGATTGCCCAGTAGCACAACCCATGGCACAGTAGAGGTAGCAGCGGCAGCAGCAGCAGACATTGGATTGCTCAGACACATTGCCATGGCACACCAGAGGCAGCAGAAGTGGACGTTGGATTGCCGGGGCACAGAACCCATGGCACAGTAGAGGCAGCAGCGGCAGCAATAGCAGACAGACAGCGTAGCATGAGCAGTGGAAGGCAGGCTGAGGCAGGGTTCGAGGTTGGCAACCAGGGTGGGCACACAGGTGGCGTGGCATGAGAGGCAGTAGGGAAGACAGGATGGGACCTTGGCAGGGCACTCAGATAGGCTGGCAAAGACTGTGCAGTGAGAG
The DNA here is from genome assembly GCA_003113815.1 of Sphenodon punctatus. Classification (NCBI taxonomy): domain Eukaryota; kingdom Metazoa; phylum Chordata; class Lepidosauria; order Sphenodontia; family Sphenodontidae; genus Sphenodon; species Sphenodon punctatus. Next base: position 641,517 of record QEPC01001934.1, on the reverse strand, counting down.
AGAGCCAGTCAGATAAGCGGACTGAGATCATTTAGCCAGAGGCCGGCTGGCAGGCTTACAGATCCTCAATGCCACCCAGCATCATGAGGTCAGTCAGATAGGCCAGCTGAGGCTGTCTAGTAGGGGTGGGAAGATCGGATCTCCCAGTATCTGATACTGCCGGTATTTGGCAGTATCAGGGATACCGGATAGATCCTATAATTCCCCGTACTGGTGCCGGTTCCTGTACCGGATTTTTTTTTACATTGTGGCCATTGAAATCAATGGCCACAATGTAAAAACAAACAAACCAAAAATACCCACTTTCTCTCCCCCTCCCAGGCTGTGTGGGTGGAAGGGGGGGACACCCCCCACCCACCATGCCCAGCCTGGTTTTTTTTTTCTTTTTAAACCAGACCCGGGCTCCAGGCTGCTGGTGGAAGCCCGGCAGCAGCCAGGGCTATGGAGCAGTTGAGCTCTCCTCCGAGAGCCTACACGTGGCTGGCTGCTGGTACTCTGGCAGCCAGCAGGCAAGTCCAAATCTAACACACACACACACATGGATCACCTTTTACCTGTGTGCTGTGCTCCCTCCAGGTGGTGGTGGCGGCGACGATGGCGGCGGCGGCAGAAGCAGCGCGGTGCAGGCCCGGCTGCAGCACTGGCTTCAGCACTTCACTAGGCCTTCTGGGGAACTTCCGGGTTTCCCCAGAAGGTCTGGTGAAGCACTGAAGCCAGCACTGCAGCCGGACCATCTGCTGCCACCACCGCCACCGCCACCACCACCTAGAGGGAGCACAGCACACAGGTAAAAGGCAATCTGGGGCGGTGTTAGGCTTGGTCTTGCCTGCCGGCTGCCAGAGTACCAGCAGCCAGCCATGGGTGGGCTCCCAGAGGAGAGCTCAACTGGTGTATAGCCCTGGCTGCAGCTAGGCAGCCGGCAGCAGCCCAGAGCCTGACCGGTTCCAGTTTTAAAAAAAAAATCCAGGCTGGGCAGCATGGGTAGGGGGTTTCCCCTCTTCCACCCATGCAGCCTGGGAGATGGGGGAGATGGGGGGGTTTCATTGATTTCAATGGGGACACTCCCCCCCATTGAAATCAATGAAAAAAAAATGGTACCGGTAAACCGGTTTTACCGATAAAACCAATTTTTTTTTAAACTGGTAACCGGTAAAACTGATACCCGGTATTTTCACTTTGGTCCCACCTCTACTGTCTAGTGAGAGAGAGAGAGGCAGGGCGGGTGCCGGGCATTGGGATGAAGGGACAGCACCTCATCAGTAACAGTCCAGATTGAGGAGGAGCCCCGTCCAAAGACTGCCTCTGTCATGGGATGGCGTGTGCAACTGCACCATCAATTCATGTCCAGGGGCAGCTCAGGGAATCCCAGCAGTGGAAGGTTGACCTTCATGAAAAGCAACTGTTCCACCAACTTGGCCACAAGTCTCAGGTGGTGTGGTGAGCAAATGTCCCATGGCATAGAGAACACCCGCTTGCTGGGCACACTTGGTGGGCAGGACAACAGACCTTTGGCCACTTTGGACAGGGCTGGAAACACATTCCTCTGAGAGCTGTTTCACCACTATGTTCTGCCCCTTCCAGCATCACTGTCAGTGGTGTGTCACCCAGTGTGGGCCAGAAGGCAGGAGGGGGCAAAAAGTCCTCTGTATGGGTGCATTTTAAGTTGATACGGGCGGATGATCCAGGGAGGTGCAGTGCAGTTTGTACCAGAAGGTGGTGAAGTGTGGGCAGGTGCTCACCAACCTTGACATAACTGCCATGGCAAGGCACCTAAAGGCATGCAACAGCACTGTGCTGCTAAGTGGGTAGGCAGGGGCAGTGGACGCCAGCGGGTTCCTGACTCCAGCAGCCAGTCGTCTGCCTCCATCAGTGGGCAAGCATCCTCCTCGAGCAGCTGCCTCTAGCAGCAGGAGCGGTATTGCTGCTAGGGGGGAACAGCAGCAGTAGCAACCAGTTGAGGCCCAGAAGTGTCAGTGTACCATGGAGGAGCTGGGGTGGGGGCAGCTGCCAAGTCCATCGGCAGCTGCAGGACGTGGAGGGTGGCGAGACTTTCAACTGAAAGCCACGCGCATGTTGGGGGAAATGATTGCGCTCAATGGGCAGCCCTTCTTGGTGGTCAATGACATGGGGTTTAGGTGCCTGATTGGCTTCCCGGCCCCCCAGTATAAGCTGCCCTTGTGCAGCACCCTGAGTTGGCAGGTGGTGCCAGCCTCATAATGGGCTTTAAAGGAGAGGGTGAGGGAGCAGCTGGCAAGGGCTTGGGGGTGCCACCGTCCACTTCACCACTGACCTGTGGTCGAGTAGACGCGCAGCATGCCTAACTGGCAGTGACGGTGCACTGGTGGCAGGACGTGGAGGGAGCATTTGGGAGTGGCAGGAGAGGTCTCGAAGCAGGGTATATGTGGGCCCTGCTTCAGGCAGAAATCATGCATAGCCCCCATACTTCTAGGAACATCGAGGCATCCCTGACCGCCATGGTGAGGGAGTGGGTAACGCCACGTATGCTCTTCACCAAGGGGTGCATGGTAATGCACAATGCATCAAACATATAGAGGGCAGTCCATGAGGAGGCTTCAACAGCATCCCTTGCACTGCATATACCTTTCACCTGGTGGTCAGGGACGCTCTGGGCTTGGGGGAGAAGGGGATTGGGGAAGGCACCCTTAGCTCCATGATCAAGCGGGGGAGAAAGCTGGTCGGTTTCTTTAACTGGAGCATGAAGGGCAGAGACCTCCTCCGAGTAAAGCAGGCAGAGCAAGGCTCCCCAGTGTACCAGCTGGTGCAGTATGTGTACACCTGGTGGAATTCCACATTCTTGATGCTTGGGCAGCTTCTCAAGCAGAAATCTGCCTTGCATCAGGTTCAACAGGTGACGGACAGCACAGCACCTCCAGGGTACAATGGGGCAGAATGGGAGATCCTGGCTCACACTTTCTTTGTTTTGAGACCATTCCTGGCTGTGACAGAGACCATCAGCTCCTCCATGGTCACCATCAGCCAGGTGACTCCTCTGGTTCAGAGTCTCCTGAGGAGGCTGAATGAGATTCTCCAGGGGCAGGATAGTGGGCCTCAGGGCAAGAAGCTGGTGGCTGAGGCGGTTTCCCTGGTGTGGCAGCTGAAGGCAGGGCTGAAAGCATGGTTTGATGAGCTCCTGCATTGGGAGGAAATATGTGTTGGCAACCATGCTGGACCCCAGGGTCAAGGGCAGCATGGAATGCCAGACACCACTCTATATCCACTGGAAGGGTGAGCTGGTGGAGAGGGTCCATCAGGCAGAAAGTGCTCTGGAGAGTGCTCAGCAGCAGCAGCAGCAGCAGCAGCAGGACGTTCCTGGGGATGGTGGGAGTGGAAACAGTCACACCTTTCAGCCAGCGGGATCTATCCCTGATCCCAGCCCTAGCAGTAGCAGCACCAGCAGCATGCTGAGCAGCAGCAGCACCCCTATTGCCAGAAGCAGCAGCTCATATGTGCAGGCCACTCTGGCAAGCATGGGCCCATGCACAGCAGGGCAGGCAGTGTGGCTGAGGGAAGTGGTGGAGGTGGTGCCCAAGCAGAGTTGCACACGGGAGTACAACAGCACCTCACCAGCAGTGGAGAGCTACCTGGAGGAGGAGCCATGCATCGATTCCAGCATAAATCCCTTGGCCCACTGCTGGGAGCATCTGAAGCCTGTCTCCCAAAATCAGGCCTGTGCAGTTTGGGGCGTGGTGATGGCCTCGGGCTGCTGCTGATGGCTGGCACTCTGCTGGCACGGCCCCTTCCACCTCTGCCACATGCCCTATTGCCTGCCTAATGGGCAGCAGACCGGCCTCTCCTGTTTCCCTTCTCCATTTCTCCCACCCAAATAAGGCAGAGGAAGATTATTTATTTATTTATTTATTCATTCATTCATTCATTCATTCAAATGTGGAATATAATATATATCTACTACATTAAATCTAACTGTTATTAAGTATTCTAAAACCTATGGAACTAAACGGAATATTATCTAATATCTACAAAGGCCTAGTTCTACAAACACACTATAAAATATTAAAACTGAATCACTACACACGATATCTATCTCTATAACTAATCTAACTCCTACATCTATCTATCTATCTATACAGGGATGAATGGGAGGAAACACAGACAGTAGGGATGTGCGAACATGGTTTGGGGGTTCAGGGTGTTCAGCCTGAACCCAAACTGCCACTCGTCTGAACTGACCGAACAAAGTTCGGGTTCCGAACCCATTCGGGTGGAGGTCGGGGGACAGGGAAGAATCCAGTTTCCTCACCCTCCAGGCTACGCGGGTGGAAGAGGTGCCAGAGCTCAGCTCACCTCACCCCCACCCTGTGCAGCCTAGTAAAAAAATTTTTTAAACCCCGTACCCCAGGGATTGCCCTACCTGGTGGCACCGGGATTCTGGCCCCTGGTCCCACGTCAGCAGCAGCATCAGTTTTGGCTCCAGTGGCGCTGCAGAGTGTTTCAGGCCTCTACTAGGCCTTCTGGGCCAGGGGACCGGGTCAGGTGACCCAGAAGGTCTAGTAGAGGCCTGAAGTGCTCCGCTGCACAGCTGGAGCCGGCCCTGCTGCCACTGCCGGTGCCAGGGTTGGAGCCTGACCTACCTGGTGGTGCCGGGACTCCAGCCCTGGGTCCAGTGGCAACAGTGGGGTCGGATCTGGTGATGCAGTGGAGTGCTTCAGGCCTCTATTACGCTTTCTGGGTCACCTGACCTGGTCACCTGACAGGAATGCCTAGTAGAGGCCCGAAGTGCTCCACTGCACCACCAGAGCAGGCCCCACTGCCACCGCTGGACCCGGGGTTGGATTCTGACCTACCTGGTGGTGCCGGGGATCTGGCCCTGGGTTCAGTGGTGGTAGCGGTACTGGGGCCAGGGTGGTAGCAGCGCACTTCAAACCTCTACTAGGCCTTCCGGGTCACCTGACCCAGAAGTCCTAGTAGAGGCCTGAAGTGCTCCACAGCACTTCTGGAGCTGGACCCACCACCGCTGCCACCACGGGACATGGAGCCAGAGCCCCAGAGCCACCAGGTAGGGTGATCCTTGTGGTGGGGGTTTAAAAAAAATATTTTTAGGTTGCGCGGGGAGGGGAGGAGGTGAGCTCTGGCACCCCTTTCACCTGCGCAGTCTGGAGGGAGGGGAAACCAGATTCCTCCCTGCCCCCGCCCCCCACCCAAATGGGTTCGGCCCCCCTGAACAGGATCAGGCTGAACAGCCAAACCCCAAACAGTTTTTTGGGGGGGCTGAACTCTGAACGGGCTGAACCCCAAACCCCCGGGTATTCACACACCCCTAACAGACAGCTCACAACAAACAACACAAGGAGGGGACAAAACTGAAATGAAACCTAAATCAATCTAATCCTACTCTAAATAAATCCAAAAACAGGGGAAGAGAATCAGGGATGGAATATATACAGGGAGGAGGGAAGGATTCAATGGAGGGTAGGGAGAAAGAACACTGGGAGGGGTAAAAAATAAAAATTACACCTTAATCCATCTAATCTAATCTAAATAAATTAAACTAGTATGGAGGTAAATCTGGGGAAATGGGTGAATAGGAGGAGGATGGTAATGGATTGTGAGGAACACAAACTTCTGGGAGAGGAGGAGTTCTGAAAATGCCTGCTGGCAGGATCTGTGGTTAGCTCAGAATGAATTGGAAGGAGGGGGGAGGGCAATGACTTTCGTTACTTGCTGCGCCCACCTTGCCACAAGCCCCTTTGGCTCTGTGCAGCCTAGCCCATGGCCAATCGCAGACTGCCAAGCCAGTGGTCTGAGGAAAAGAGGGGTGGTGATTGGGCCGGCTGGCTGCTCAGCCAAGCCTCTCCACCTCTCCTCAGCTAACTACCAACTGCCCATGAGGTTCGTACAATGAGGGGATGCAGATAGGTATTCTCGGTAGCTGCTCCACAATTACGAAATATGGGACTCTCTCCCCTTGGAGATACACCTAAGCCCAAGTCTGCTTGCCTTTTGGAAAAGATATAAGACCTTTTTGATTGACCAAGTATTTGGTGGGGTGGGGTGGGATATGGTTGGTTGGCGGGAGTTAGGGAGAAGGTTGGTGGGTGTGGCTTATGGGTTTTTAATTGCTTTATATAAGATTTAGGTATAAGATATCTAACATTATATATAGCAACGCTAAAAGCAACTGAACAGGACTACAGACAAGTGTACTCTGGATTCTACAAGAATACTGTCAATCACTAGTAATTAAATATGTCAAAAAGTGAAACCAAACAGAGGTAAATTAGAACTTTTAGTTAAATGTTTCAACTTCTGCCTTCTTCAATAACCAGTTGGATTTAAAATGTATGCTGCTGGGAGTCAAAGTAAAAAAGTGTAGAGTCTTGAGGGAAGAAGAATTCCAAGGCAGGTGATGCTGAAAGGGAGGGGAGAAGTACTAAATATGAGGAAGATCCTAGGTGTTGGCTTCTAGGCTGAAGCCTCGGGGTGTAAAGGTACAAAGTCTGTGTAGCAGGGGGTCTTCCCAGGGGTCACAAGGGGGCATTGGGATTTCTCTAGGGAATTAGCTCTACTCCGCTGCCACACCTATTCAGCCCTCAGCCTCGGGTGAATCCCCCCTCCCCCCCCCAGGAAGGGGGTACTCTCCTATAGGACCAACACAGTCTCACTCAGAGGGTATTAGTCCATAGTCCTTTATTAGATTCAGTGCCCGGTGTACACAATGCCTGGGGTTTCGGGCTCAGTCACCTCCACCCTGCAGGCTCAGGTCAGTCTCTTACAGGCTCAGGAGCAACCTACCATCAACCCCCAAAGTCCATCTAGCCAGACCTCAAAGCCCCAGGCTTGGGCCAAGCCTTCCCCCAGGCATGAAGCACCCTCGTGGGAAGTCTCTCCCAGTACCTGGTTCTCTTCTTTCAGCACCTCGGAGAGCGAGACAGCTTTATCATGTGAAATGTGGTCTCTTCAGCTCCCAGGCACAGACTACTCTCCTCTCTGCCTTTCCTCTCCTTATATCCCAGCAGAGTGGGCATGGCCAGGCTTCTTCTCCTCAGTCTTAAAGGGCCAGTGTCCTGCGCACTCTGTCCCAGGGTCTCTCAGCCTGTTACCTTACTGACTGATCCCCAGCTATGGGGCTGGTTCTGCCATACCCTTGGGCATGCTCAACCCTTCAGCTGACCCATGCAGTCCCCTTCTTAAAGGGGCAGCAACCCCACAGGACTGCTCCATGATACAGTCTGTATATCCAAAAGTCCTGCCTTTCTTCTAGTGACCATTGTATTGGTGGATTCTCTATGGGGAATATTACCAAGTCCGAAAGGCTGTGGCTATCACAGTTAAAATGTTTAGAAATGGGTTGTCCTAGCTTCTTTGTGATGATAGCCAATTTGGGGTTCCTAAAATGTGTGCGAAGATCAGTAGTTGTCTTTTCAACATATTTAACGTGGCATCCAGGCCGTTTGCATTCAATAACATATATGAGGTAGCTGGATTTACAGGTGATGTTCTGTTTAATAGAGTAGGTCTTGCTGGTTACACTGCTTTTAAAGGTTGTAGTCTCTCTCATGTACTTGCAGGTGATCCACCAACTGGAATTACAATGGTGTGATCCTGGATTGTGGATAGGTGGTTCAATTTAATTTTTGTAAGCTGCTCTGAGCTTTTGAGGGAAGGGTGGGATAAAATTGAACAAACGAATGAACAAATGAATGAATACACAAGACTATTCTCCTTCTCAGCGTGAGTTCAGAAATGTTAGAGAATATTTGTTTTTATTTTATTTCTGATGGAACAAAATATCTTGCACATCTAAACTATCTATAACTCTTTTTTTCTCCAGGATAGTCATAAATAAATCAAGTTGGACAAATGACTGGAGAACCAAGTGCACTCTAGAACTAGGAGGGACTTTAACAAGCAGAGTTGAGCTTTTGCTTTAGCTTTAAGAAAGAAAATATTTTGGACACCAGATTCTCTTTTTTCTGTTCTTATGGTCTGACAGCGCACCACTGAATTCAATGAACACACTTCTGTTATCTTAAATGGGTGCCAGATTGCACCATCCTAAAATATTAGGTCCTAAATTGCCTGCTACATCATACACTAATAGCAATTTATAGGCTAGGCTTATCTGAGACATTCTACAGTTTACAAAGGCAAATAGATCAAAGGTTCATGTTGTGCATTCTTCCACAAAACAGTAACCTTATTTTTTAATGGTGAAAATAAACCTGGTGTGTAGGGCCACTGGGCCTGGCCAGTGCAAGGGGTATGCATGCTTAAGCTTTCAAGTTAAACCTTAATAGGATCTTAAGTGATGCATGAGCCTTGGGCTTCCCCTCCTTCAGGAAGAAAGAGGGACAATGGGAAGGGAATTGCACTCCAAATCATTAATATTTAATTATATCACTCTCATTTAGATTCTGTGGAATCCAGCATACATTGAGGATGTTCTATATCTATAACAAATCTTTCATGTTGTTTTAGAAGTAATTCTTAAGGGGTTTTTTACAGGAGGATCACATTTTTTCATCAGTATCTCTTACAGCATCAGAAGCAGCTACAGGTCAATGAGACTTTATAGGGTTAGAAAAAGTAGGGAATTCCTTTTTTAACTTCATCCCTATAGAAATAGCTGGTATTAAATATTAATCTAGATTTTAATTCTTCCTTATTTTTCTTAGATTCCTTAAGGAAGCATCTTAAGTATTTATTTGTTTGTATGAATTATATATGTGTAAAACTAAAAATCACATTGGATGCACTGTAAACAGATGGACTGCAGCTCTGGGGGACACAGCATGAGCCCACTTCACCCCTGGACTGACAAGTGTATCTGAAGGCACCCTGCCAGATAAGGAAGCAGGGCAGGCTGAGTGCACTGTTGCAACCCTGTTTGTGGTGGTCCGGAACATCATGGAATGCCACCTGTGGAGCAGTCCAGCCAAACCCAGACCACCAGCCTGGAGTGAACTTGCTCTCTGTCTGCTTGGTGGACCCACACTGCAGTTCCACTCCGGGCTGGCTGTTGCCCTGACAATGCCATGAGTTTGGGGCACAAGTCAAGAATGTTGGGCAGTGCACCCACAACAATGTGGGGCACCACGCAGGTGGACTGTGGCCAGGGGAACCCATTAGGTCCATCTAAAATAGACCTAGGCAGGGCTGGGAGTGAGCAGAGTGAGCAGTTTCTCCCATATCTGTCTAAAAAACACCCATTATGGCTCTAACTGTACACATTGTTTAACTCCAGGAAAAACAGAATAAATTTTCATTTAATAAAACAACCACCAGTTTCTCTTGTTATATTCTATTTCTTCCCCCACCAAAAACCACACAAATCTTAAATCAATAGCTCTCCCAAGGTAACAGGTTTTTTTTTCACAAGAACGGTGCCATTTTGAGTCCATCTAGTCCAGTATCCTACCTGGAAGTGGCCAATGCTATCTGCTTCAAAGGAAGCCACGGGGAAAATAAAGAATTACCTACCTGTTGTTCTTTTACAACATCTGTCAGGTAAAGGTTTGAGGACGTTTTAAGCACAATGTTGTATCCTCAAACCATTTTGTTTACTAGCCATTGATGGTACCATCTAAAAAATTTTCTTGTGTTTGGTTCACAAGAGAAATGTCTCTTATGAACCAAATTATGCTACTTGACTTCTACTACTTCTATCTACTTCATGCTTTCTTGTCTCCATTATGAAAGAAGTATTTCATATTTTTAAGTTCAAAACACAGAGAGCATTAATTTTTATTGGATGCCCATGCGGCACTGGTGTCCATTTATAAGCCTGCTTTCATTACACAGAAAAAAGAAACCTGTGCAATTAGCAAGGGCAAAAATACCTCTATAAAATTATGGTAGATGAACAGCAAATAAGACAATTGTTTTAACATATACAAATTGGCCAGTTTCAATGCATCTAAGAATATTAAAGGAGTTCACTGACTGATATTCTTTGAATCTAGACATCGTACCCCTTGCCACCTCCTGAGGGGAAAAGTACTATGTTACATGATTTTTCAGTTATTACTAACAGTATGTTAAATGCTGATTTAGCCCTAATATGGAAAACACCAGTTGTGTTTGAATAAATGGTAGCTAATCATCGAGATAACACATCTTTAAATATGACTTTTCCATATTGAATCATGCCTAACATGTTTTCTACCATGACGTACTTTTCCAGCAGCTTTGGTCATTGACTTCACTGGTGGTATGTGATCCAATGTAACAGCTACTGTAAGGGAGAATTCAACATGGGGAGCAAAGGAAAAGACATAGCAAGACGGCTCCCCCCATTGTATTATTCTGGAGGTGGTTCTCTGGAGTAAAGCTGCAACTGGACACCTGAAGATTTGGGCACCCCCAATTCAGGGATGTCTGAATTGACCTGACCCCACTCAGACACTAGCAATGCCCGAATAGGACCTGATGGGCTGCTTGATTGTGCCATCTGGCCTTTTTTTAAAGTGACAGAACCACGGCCAGTTGCTGCAGTCCAGGCCAGGTCCTGTCACTTTGAAAGGCTGCTCCCCCACCACAACACCTGAGTCTTATCTGAAAGCCTCTGTGTGTGTAGGGGGGAGCATGGGGTGGGAGTACCTGCCAGCCTTTCAAAGTGACATGTCTAGGTCCCTGCATGACCCTGTGGGAAGGTACAGGGGGGGGGGGGGGGGGGGGTGAGTTCCGGCTAGCCTTTGAAAGTGACAAGCCCTGGTTGCAGCATTACAAAACTGGGCTCTGCAGTGCTCCTGGCTGTGGGTGGTCAGTTTCTCTGGGTAATGCTCACATTTTCAGGCATTGGGCACCCGACTGGTCCTTGGGTAGCCTGTCAGGTTCCTCATGGGGTGTGCAAAAATGCAGGCATTACCCATGGATACTAATTTTAGTACCTGTTGTTGCTCTGCTCTGGAGCATAGTGTCTCCCAAAACTCTGCATGACAGACATAACGGGTTGCTCTTTGGCTTGGCAACAGATGATGCAAGTTTGCACCAGCTTTGGCTTGGCTTAATCTCCATATTGTGATGGCAGGACAGCATCACAGACTAGAGCTGAAACAGATTTTGGGGAAGATTCCATCTCTGATGGGATCCAGGTCTGATGAAATGGAGGTTATGGAACCTGGACATTGAAGTCTAAGATCTGTACATGAAGGACTGAGAGAGTCTTGCAAAGCACCCGATGGGGCCATTGCCATGCCCCACCTCAATAATTATTACTGGATTACTGCAACGCTCTCTACGTGGGGCTGGTGCAGAATGTGGTGGCTCATCTCCTGACGGGGAGCACATTACACCAGTGCTCTGGGCTCTGCACTGGCTACCTATAGTGTTCTGCGCCTGATTCAAGGTGCTGTTTTTGACCTTTAAAGTCCTACACCGTCTGGGCCCCTCCTATATGACAGACTGCCTCACTCCCCGGGCTATGGAGCGACATCTGCGGTCTACCGGGGATGCCTTTTTGGAGGTCCCCGGGTGAACTGAGGGGCCACAATGGAGAGGGCATTTGCAGTGGCCGCACCACAGCTGTGGAACTCTCTCCCATGGGAAGCTCACCTGGCTCCCAGCCTGTTGACCTTTTGTCGGGCCTGTAAGACCTGGCTGTTCATCTGGATCTTTGGGGGAGAGGGGAGTGAGGGTGGGTTTTTTGCCAGTGGTTTTACCTCTTTTGTTGTTGTTTTTATTGTTTTAGTAACCATTCCATGTATTTTAATATATTGTTTTTAAATGTTTTATGAGCCACCCCAAGCTACCATTAGACTGGAGGGAGCAGGATAGACGTTATTAAATAAATAAATAAATAAATAAATAAACAAATAGCTGTGCTTTCAAAACACATTCACAACTGTCAAGAGCAACAGAAACTTTAGGCAAAGTTGCACAGGTTTATAAGATTAAATCTTGCCAGGCTAATTTGATTGCTTTTTAAAAGAGACTTTTAAAAATACATAGTTGCCTAGCAACGTGATAGCTATAATATAAATTTAGATTTTAATAAAGTATTCATTATTGTCTTAAGATGTAATTTTTTAAAAAAATCAAGCAACTTTAGATTTAATTGTAGCATTGTCAATTGAAATTGTCTGAAGGATCATAAACATAGGGTAACATTGTGCAGAGGCATCTAGCAGGGCACAGGAGGAATTAGCAATAGGTCTGCTATTATTAAACATCTTCACTAATGACTTGGGAGAAGGAGTAAACAATGTTTTAATGAAATCTACAGATTTGGGAGCGGTTGCAAATATGAGAGAGGAGATGGAATTATAAAAATGATCTCAAAGATTACAATCATGGACAAAAAAGAACAAAATGAGATTCTTCTTGGAAAACTTCAAACTGATGAAAATAGGTGAAAGTAATCTAAGAAATAACTGGAAATGGAAGGATAAACCTGAATAGAAAGGCCAATGAGGTACAGATGGAATCACTGAATCTCAAGGTTTGGAAAGGATATTGATGATCATCTAGTCCAACCTCATCCAATTTCAGCCAGCGTGGTGTAGTGGTTAAGAGTGATGTACTTGGACTAGGAGGTAGTGGCCCTGGTTCAAGTCTCACCTTAGCCATGAACTCACTGGCTGACCTTAGGTCCATCACAGATCTCTCAGCCTAACCTACCTCACAGGGTTGTTGGTGAGGATTATCAGTTGAGTTATAATCAGTTAATAAGTTAAAGAATGGTAAGTCATCCTGAACCTAAGAAACAGGGTGGGATTAAAAAAAAAAATCTAAATAAATAAAACAAACCCTTCAATACAGGTTAACTACAACTTCCCTAACAGATGGCAAGCCAGCAGCCTCCAGTGATGGTGAGCCTATGATCTCCCTAGGAAGCTTTTTCCATTGCTGAACAGCTCTTACTGTTAGGAAATTTTCTCTCATATCTAACCAAAATCTTCTTTCCTGTAATTTGAGCGGGTTATTTAGCCCTGCACTCTGCAGCAGTGAAGAACAGTTGTCATGTATATCCTATTCTAGGCCTATATTTTTGGGCCATCTGTGTTCCTAATGTATTAATTTTGAGTTTCTATATGTTAACTTTCTATTTCAATGTATTGGATTTGTGTTTTGCAGCATTGATTTTTAAAATCAGCTTTTGTGATTAGCTAGGTTCAGATTGGGCCCCCTTAGTCTACATTCCAATAGGAGTTTTTTCTAAACTTCCCAAATGAACTTTT
>QEPC01001934.1:594636-610105 GCA_003113815.1 Sphenodon punctatus | reverse complement strand
GGCAACATTGGCACAGCAGGAGCAGACTTTAGATTGCCCAGAGGCATCATTGGCACAGCAGGAGCAGACTTTAGATTTCCCAGAGGTATCTAATATTTACAAAGGCCTAGTCCTACAAACACACTATAAAATATTAAAACTGAATCACTACACAGTATCTCTACCTATCCTCTATAGCTAAGCTAACTCCTACATCTATCCATCTAATCTATCTATCTATCTATCCACACAGGGAGGGGGGGGAGGGGGGACACAGACAGCTCACAACAAACAACACAGGAAGGGGTACAAAACTGAAATGAAACCTACATCAATGTAATCTCCTACTCTAAATAAATCCAAAAACAGGGGAATGGAATCGGGGATGGAATATATACAGGGAGGAGGGAAGGATTCAATGGAGGGTAGAGAGAAAGAACAGAGGGAGGGTTAAAAAATAAAAATAACATCTAAATCTATCTAATCTAATATAAATAAATGAAACTATGAGGTAAATGTGTGGAAATGAGTGAAATAGGAGGAGGATGGCAATGGATTGTGAGGAACACAAAGTGCTGGGAGAGGGAGACTTCTGAAAATGCCTGCTGACAGGATCAGCAGAGGAAATTGGAAGGGGGGCAGGGCAATTACTTTTGTTACTTGCTGCGCCCGCCTTACCACAAGCCCCATTGGCTCCATGCAGCCTAGCCGATGGCCAATCTCAGCCTGAGAAGTCAATGGTCTGAGGAAAAGAGGGCTTGTGATTGGGCGGGCAGGCAGGCTGCTATTCCAAGTCTCTCCATTCCTGGCTCCAGGAAGTCTGCTCCTCAGGCACCCCCCTCCTCCCTGGGCTTGTTTACCATGTTCTCCTGCCCGAACACCACCAAACTGTTAAGTCTTTCAGTGCAGTAAACCGAACATGCCAAGTTCAGCCCGAACACTGAACAGCGTTCACACATCCCTAGTTCCAACACAGGTTTCCTACCTAATACTAGGAATGCAAGTCCTCTGGCATTCCAAGCCCTAACTAGACCCAGTCCCAACCTTCAGACTTAGCCACAGCTTGGGCAGCCTGCCACTAAGCCTCAACAGTCAACACTGTTCCAACCATGGACCTCTCCAGGCAGCAGCAGTCCACAACCCAGGCACAGGCTTCTTCATCCAGCCCAACCTGGCTTTTGTACCTGAGCAGCAGTCCTTAGTGATCCAGCTTCTCCTTGTCAGGTCCAGGGCTTGAACCCCTGCCATTTGTGATGTGGAAGGGGTGCTTCTGGGACCTGTGCCACCTTGTGGACCTGATAACTCCCCCCATTTCTCCTCTATATGTGTTCTCCTGTCTCCTTGCCCCTTGTATGTCTATGCCCTCCCCCAGCTGGGGCTTGTTTCCCCAACCCAGCCTCCCAGCTTCCTGATCGGCCACAGATGGTATTTAAACTCTGGTGTGGCCTCAGGAAGCTGGTGGAGCAATGTCTCTTACCTGCTTTGAGCCGTTGTTCTGAGTGTAGTGCAGTTGTGCCTTGTACACTGTGTTTGTAGCAAATATCCCTCCTTTGTCTGTGTGTTGTGTGATCTGGTTTGTCTCCCTATCTCCCCTATAGCCAGGGCCCCGATTCTTCTGCAATTTTTCCCCCAAAATTCTGCAACCCCAAATTGAAAATTCTGCGACCCAATATTGAAAATTCTGCGACCCAATAAAGTTACAAAACAAGTCTAGCAAAATTGGTGATCCATTTCCTTGTACCAATGAATAAAAAAATCTGCTTATAATTTTTTCTGTGTATGGGTATTTCAAATATCAGGCAACCCCCCCCAAACACATGGCACTGCAGAGGGCACAGCAGGCAACCCCCCCCACCACAACACAAACACATGGCAGAGAGCACAGCAGGCAACCCCACAGGAGGCTAGCTCTGTTCTCCTTTCCCTCTCCCCAGCTCCGGGGGGAGCTCAGCCCAGGTCTGTGCTGCCCCCCTTCCATATGGCACCAGGCTCCCTGCCCTACTCTGCCTCTGGCATTCCTCCCCCCTCCCTTCTCCACAGCCCCCCAACCTTCCTATTCACAGCTCCCCCACCTCTCCTCTCAACCCTATAAAAGCCTACACTCCCCTTTACAGCGCCTCTGCCCTCCCACACCCGACACAGCCCAGACTCCCCCATCCCTCAGCCCAGGCTGCCTCCAGGACTCCTGCCTGAACTCCTGCCTGAACTCCAGCCCCCCACCAGCGCGCAGCGGGAAACCCGAACCCAGGAACCCCCCCACTTACCTTATGGCTTGAGCAGGCAGCGGCAGTGACCCAGGAACCATGGTGGCGGTGGTGGCGGCAGCTACTTCCATGCGCTCTTCCCCATTCAGCTCCTGGCCTCTTCCTGGTTCCTCCCAACAGGGTCTTTCAGGGCGACGCAGCTGGATGATGTCATCTGGCTGCGCTGCTCTGGGAGGCCCTGTTGGGAGGGGCCAGGAAGAGGCCAGGAGCTGAATGGGGATGAGCGCACTGGAGCAGCTGCTGCCGGCTAAGTAAATTAATTTTTTAAACCGGGGGGAGGCAAGCCCTGCAGGCTGGGGAGGAGAAGCCCTGAGAGTTGGTTTATTCCCCTCCCCCTGTGGAATCTCCTGTCCCGCATCTCCCCAGCGCAGGCTACAAATTCTGCGCTGGGGTAAGCGGGGCAGGAGATTCTGCGGGGGGAGGGGAATTCCGCGGGAAATCTGCGAATCGCAGACCCGCATTTCCCTCGGGGCCCTGCCTATAGCCTGTGTGTGTGATCCCCTCCTAGAGTGTTCTGTGTGTTCTGGTTTGTCTCCCTACCTCCCTGTCTTCCCTATAGCCTGTGTGTGTGATCCCCTCTTAGAGTATTCTGTGTGCTGTGTGTTCTGGTTTGTCTCCCCTATAACCCATGTGTTGATCCCCCCTTAGAGTGTACTGTGTTCTGTGTGTTTCAGTTTGTCTCCCTGTCTCCCCTATAGTCCATGTGCTGATCCCCTCTTAGAGTGTTCTGTGTGTTCTGCTTTGTCTCCCTACCTCCCTGTTTCCCCTATAGCCCGTGTGTTGATCCCCTCGTAGAGTGTATGTTGTTCCGTGTGCTGTGTGTTTCAGCTTGTCCCTCTACTTTCCTGTTTCCCCTATAGCCAGGGTGTTGATCCCTCTTAGAGTTTACCGTGTTTCAGGTGTTGTGTGTCTTGGCTTGCTCCCCTCCTTGCGATCCCTCTTATAGTCCATGTGTCTAGTACCCTTCTTGGGGAATTCTGTGTCTTGTGAGCCCTGGCCTAGTTCCCCACTGCCCTGTCCCTTGGCCCCTATTCCAGAAAACCCCCTGGACTAAGGCCCTTAGGTCCTGGTCTTCCCTGGGGGTTCCCAGAATTACAGCTCCCTACTGCCTTCCCCCCCAAGCATTGGGACCCCTGTGTTTCTGATCCCCTTGTGTTTCCTTCTCTTCTTGGTGTGGGGTCTTTCTTACTACTTCTCCTTGACCTCAGTGATGAACTAGACCCTCTCTGAAGCTGGGTTCCCTGGCTGCAAGAAGAGTGTGGTCTCTTGGGACTCCAAGACATACTGAGAGGTCCTCTTTCCCATAAGCTGCCCCTCCCCATCGGGTTCCTTCCTCTTCTCTTCCCTTGGGGGGTGAGGTCTCCTCCATAACCTTGCTCCCCTGATACCCTGTCCCCCATGACAGTCCTTCTGTATGCTGCCCCCCTACTGGGGTCCTTCCTCTTCCCTTCCCCTGGAGGGTGAGGTCTCCCCCATCCTTGCTCCCCTGATACCCTGTCCCCCCTGACACTCCAGCTTCCAGCAGAGTTTCAGGCCTGGACAACAATCCTGCTGGAGCTCCTCATTCCTTAGAGTCCAGGCACAGACTGAAGGCCTCCTCAGGCTTCCCTCTTCTTATAATCAGGCAAAGGGGGCATGGCTAATCCCTTACTCTCTTAACCCTTGCAGGACCAGTGCCCAAACATGCTCCCTATTGTCCCTGCAAGGGTTTTTCTCTTCCACAGGGCTGGCTTATCCAAGCCCTTCTCCAGTTGTCACAGCCGGTTCCCTGGAGCACTGCAGCCTCCTACAATTGGAGACTGGCAACCCTGGTGCTCTTAAAGGGGCAGCAGCCCCACAAGGCTGCTTCCTGCTACAATATTGGTATCGGGAAATCATCAGAAAATTGATCCCTTTTCCCAATATGGTAAAATTCATCATGAGTAAAATATTTACTTCTCATTTCAGCCCTACTCATGACAATTTCCTTTGGATGGAAAAAAACCAAAGTATTCTGTCCATTGCTGTTTCTGGAAAGAAAAGGGTATAAGAAATAATGTGTAATAACTGAATTTCATTTACTTTCATTCTTTGAGCTACCAGGCTTTAAAAAAATATTGCTGTGGTTCATAATTGTCCTAATTGGCTCATAACTTGGAACATGGTTACAAATAACCACATGGAATTCCATAATTCTACACAGAACTTTTTGTTCCTTTCCTTTTTCTTTTTCTCATCTTTTATTTTAGCATCTGAGAGAGATCTGGAATTAGGGACAAATAGGCATAGCGTTATCTTATGGTCCTTCCACATGCTCCTTTTAGAAGACAGAAACAAAATCTGTCTGAGGAGCAAAAACAGAATAAGGGTGTAAACAGATGGACAGCAGTTCTGCTTCACCCTTCGACTGACTGGTTGGTTGGTCTGTCTGAAGGAAGTCTGACAGATGTTGAAACAGAGCATCATCTCTGGGTCAGCCCCACTTGTTCAAGGGAAGCCCCACTTGTGGCACTTTGGAACATCCTGTAGCACCGCCAGTGAAGCAGGCTGGCCAAACCCTGGACACCAGCCTGGAGTGGAGTTGCTATCCATTGGCTCAGCAGACCCATGCTGCAGTGTCTCTCCTGGATAGCCATTGCTCTGGCAACACCATAGAGTTGCGGGAGCCAGCCAAGAGCATTGGGCAGTCACCCACAACTCTATTTTGCTGGGGGGGGGCCTCCACATGGGCAGACCATAGGTCAGGGAACCCAGGCAGGCCTGGAATTGGGTGGATACAGGGATGCACCCCCGAGGACAGGCTGCCTCTGCATCTGTTCAAAAACACCCTATATGTCACCACCCACCACCAGGGATGGACTTAGGAATTTTACACCCCTAGACCCTTCTCAGGCTGATGCCCTCAAGCCAAGTCCTACCCCCAAGCCAAGCCCCGCCCCCAAACTGAGTGTTCATGGGTGGGGAAGCCCCGCTTGAATGACGTGGCATGCGTGCCTGCAATGAATGGGGTGGGTGCGTGCGCACGCCCACCTAACACGCATCCCCATGCACCCCCCACTCGTCCCCACACACGGAGCAACCAGGGAAACCGGCAGTTGCTCCGTGGGTGAGGGTGAGTGGGGATGCCTGTGCGGTCATGTGCATGCCCTGCCCACACACCAGTGTGCCCTCGGACCCCCCACCTGGGGAAGCCATATAAAAAGGGCCTATGAGGAGCCACTCGAAGAAGAACAAAAGATTGCTATCTTGTAAACAAAGTTCTTCAAGGTGGCTCCTAACATTCTCACAACACCCACCCTTCTAGCGTCGCATGGAATTATTTTCCTATATTCATAGGAAGGGTTGGAAGGAACTGTCATTCTGAGGGGAAGAGTGCTTTTTATACTAGAGGACCTGGAGACCATCACATGATCTATTATTTGACTATGGTGAGCATGCACAACCCAGTTGTGAGAATGTTAGGAGCTATCTTGAAGAATCTTCTTTACAAGGTAACAACCTTCTGATCACTCACATGGGGAGGAGTTTTTTGTAAACAAACAGCTTTATCTCCCAGTCAGATCAGTGTCCTGCTGCTGTGGAGCTACTAGCAGGCAGGTGAGGGATGGGGATCTGGCAGCAGCCTCCAGCTGTGCAGGAAGAAAAGGAAAAGAAATGGAAGTGGCTGGGTCAGGATTACCTCCCCCTCCCCCCCCAGAAAACACCATCCAAGGCTCAGGTCTAGGGGGCCTGTCCCTAAGTCTGGGCCTGCCCACCACATCAGTGTTCGTCGAATATGACTTGGATGAAAGAAAGAGAATAGTAAATTGGTTTGACTGTTGCAATTTTTTTTTCCCCTTCCATTCTCAATACTTGGCTGCTGTTAAGTAATCAGAGACCGTGGTTCTTTAGAATTAGTTAGTTACCCAGATGATAACCCAACTGTTTATTCCTGAGAGATAGGCAGAATCAGAAATGGATATGAACTGAACTGAATCGGAAGAATGCTTGTCTCTTGAGTGGAAACAGAAAATGTAATTTCACTTTTACACACCTACACCCATATCATTTGGAAAATAAAGAAGAAACCAATTGTCAAAAATCCAGTCTGTTTCTCCCTTGCTTTGTTAAACTCTGAATGTTTGCTTTCCCCAGCACTGCCATTGGAATATACACCAGACTGTTACTGTACATTTGTGTACAATACGATTGTACTTATCTTTCCTTTTCAATGACACTTGATCCAAATTCCTCCAGTGAAGCAGTCGTTACCGAGTCCCCAAAGTACCGCAAAGTGGCTTGTCTTAGGATATTCATGCTATGTCTGATGTGCATATGTTTGTGTTATTTACTTTAGTAATTCCATGTTGCATCAGCATTTAGAATTGGTTTTAACCTGCAGAGTGGTTATGCATAATATTTCAATTTTGTAGGTGATTGGGATAGCAGCCTGCCAAATAGCATAAACCCTACACCATCAGCATTATTTCCCCCCCCCCAATGAACAAATGGTTAACCCTGAGGAACTAGATTCCTCAAGAAGATATTCTGTCTCATTTTCAGTACAACAATTTGTAAAGTGAACTGTTCTGCTGAATTTCTACATTCTACTAATGTTTTATTGTTCATCAGAAGATGGAGTGATCTTTTCTTTTCCAAACTATATAATGTAACAACGGGTACAAACAAATGTGACAGTGGCCCACTTCGGCCTGTGACCCACTGGCACATCTTTTTCTGTGCCACCAGATATTGGCCCAGGACTGCCCTGGGGTGAGTAGGCAGCTAGCCCGGACTGTGTCCTTGGGAAATCTCAGAGGATGCAGCCTGGGCCAAGGGCCACCAAAACAGGCCAAAATGGGGTAGCACATGTGTTTGGTCCCGCCATCCCTGCCTCGGGTCAGGGGCCACCATGGTTGAGCACCATGGCTTGTCACCATGGCTGTCTGTCATGGCAGGCGGCAGCGTGCTTAGTGTAGGGTGGGGGTGGGATCAGCCACCTGCATGTCTGTTGAGCACCCCGCTCTACCTGTAGTATGCGGGTGGCGGAATGGCTTTCCGGCCA
Organism: Sphenodon punctatus; assembly: GCA_003113815.1. Classification (NCBI taxonomy): domain Eukaryota; kingdom Metazoa; phylum Chordata; class Lepidosauria; order Sphenodontia; family Sphenodontidae; genus Sphenodon; species Sphenodon punctatus. Next base: position 602,839 of record QEPC01001934.1, on the reverse strand, counting down.
TAGGCACATTAGCTCAGTGTCCCTCTCTGACATGGGGGAGGGATGGCAGTTGTTTCCTGCGCAGGCTGGGCCAGAGATCCACCGGCACATTTGTTTTTACCCACAGAATACGTGCTAAGTAGAAGGCACACTTTTTAGGAGTGAGTTGAAGGACACCACTAAAGTGTAATATACTGGAAAAATGTTTTCCGGATTTCAGAAGTACATTTGGGGGGGGGTACAGATTTAAAGGGGTAGTGTACTGCAAGACACTATGCTTCAGTAGGTGAATAAAGACAAGACAGAAGAATAAAGTAGAACCTGGAATATGTTTTATTTGCTGTCACCTGAAGAACAACAGCCATGCATCACACTCATGTGTCACACTCTTGACGCTGCCAGCTGGAGCATTCGAGCTGAAGAATAAAATCAAAGGCCAAATGTGCATCTATTGCACTAAAATTCAACAAAGTATACTCATTAACCAACTGAGAGGTTTGTAAAATAGAGTACAAGCTCTGTCGATAAATCTGAGACATATGACAATGGCCTTTGTAATGATGCCAACATCATGGGTGGCTTTACATGTTCATACTATGTTTGATATTGCATTTCCAAAGAGGGGGGAGTTCGAGGACACTGGAGGAACACAGAACTTGTGCTGCTCAGCTTCCAGAACATCCCCTGAGATCTGCAGTATTTCCCATGCACACCCAAATCTTCTAAGGGAATGATCTGCTGGAAAATCTAGGACAGGAGTCTTCAAGAACCATCTTCCCTGCTGGCTTCCCTGCTGAAATCCAAGCTTTCAATGGGAAGGGACAATCAGATTTGTTGAAATTTCCTTGGGTTTTAAGAGATCCGTTGATTTGGTGGGTGCTGCACTGTGAAATGAATACAGAATAGTATCAAAGATGGCCTAAGATGGAACTGTCCTGTATAAGAATGTGTTTATGTACTATAGGACTGTGAAGGAGAAAGTAGAGGGGAAGGGGTGTTGATAAGGTTGTTATATGTCTAGTTTTAAGCTGGCCTGACCAGTTTGAAGTGGATTCGCTGGAAAGGACGTCAACCAATTTGGGGGGGGGGAGGGTGGTTCAGTGAATCAGTCAGCATATGTAAATTTATGTAAATTAGCACAGGCCAGCTTTCTTTCCTGAGACAGTTGGCAGGCGTAGATGTTGATGCTGATGATTAAAAAACCATACATTTTGTTAATGGAGGCTAATTTTTATCATTCCAGTTTGTAAATCAATTCGACAGGAAGGGTCAACAAATATGAATCCAAGTGTGCTTGGACATGAGAGAGTGAAAGACTCTTTATTCATGGTGTGCATTGACAAATAGCTCAAGAGCTTCCTTAGGTGAGTGCATGGACACATAGTTGAAGTTTGAAAAAGAGAAACTGTACAAAAAAGGCAAACCTTGCTTTCTTTGAAGTGAATAAAATAACTCTAATTGCCTTCAGTGGGACCAAGCTTTAAACCCAAAAGGGCCACTCTAGAGAATGAGATGCAGAAGTCCTGGTATTGAGCTTTGATGTCATCACAAGTTGTCACATACTGACCTCTGTGTCTAAATACCTCGCCCACTGTTTGTTATCCTTGTATTTGGGGGTCTTGCAGTCAGCACCAAATAGCCAATGTGGTTAATCAAAGCCAGTAGTTAACCCAAACATTCCCATCAATCAACAAGAACCAAGCTGTTTTAACCACCTCCTAATCATGGCATCAACTTACTTGTCAAATATTGTTAACCCTTTGAATCAAGGGAACTATAGAACTAGATGGTTCAGTACTATTTACATTTCTTTAATAAGTTTGCTTTGCACTCACTGGTACTTCATATCAGATTAAATACAGCTAGACAAAAGAGCACAAGTCTCATTTTCAAAAGGGACGTAAGCTTCTAGGTATGTGAAAATTAGATTTTCAAATGTGAAAATGATGCTTAGATACTTAATTCCCACTGACAATTAATGCCAGTTAATTGTCATTTTTCTTTTGTTATCATCTCACTCTGTCCCACTATAGGTAGATGGCAGCATCTAGTGCCCAACTCAGATCGTAGAAAGCACTCCCCTACCCCCCCTCATTTCCTGAACTCCCTTCCCTCAGCATATAAATAGACCCAGTCCAACCAGCTACTTCAGTTCATTCTTTCCTGCTGTCACGGGACTTGTTAGTATGCATGTTACTGGATGGCCTTGGTAAATCCTTGGATGACACTAGGTTGTCTGTGTGTCAAGATTCCTGACTCAGATGCCCATGCACAGTGCCTGCCATGCCTCAAAGTGTGTGATATCTGCAAGGGGTTTAAACCCCATACTCAGAATGACAGGGCCCACCAGCTGCCGGAGCATCTGATGGTCTGGGCCATATCCATGCAGTAGCAGGTCCCAGGACCACAGGAATTGGAGGTGTGCTGAGAGTGGTCTAGACTGTCTCCCGCTCTGACCTATGCCCTGTCAGGTGAAGTGCCATCAGGCAGTGACCAGCACGGTACCTCAGTACAAGGGCTTTAACTCAGTTTTTTTTAAACTTCGGAAATTGCAGAAGATTATATTATTTGGTTCAGAAATTCCAAATTTCTGAAGACCAAGGCCATTATTCAGAAAACTTTTGAAAACTTCAATAACTGCTGCATGCGTTGGGGGTGGGATGGGGATGGACAGTTGAGCTTCTTCTGGAAATGAAACTTAGTCCCATATTTGGTTGGAAGGGGGTATGGGAGGGGACTGTTGAGTGATTGTAGCCAGTTTTGATTGGCTAGTCAAGCCAGATAGCAAGCTTGACTGGCAGGGCAAAATAAAAGTGGCTGAAGCCATTTTGTCCATTCTCTTTGGTGAATTTGACTGTGTGCTACAGTGCTGCTGGATCTGTACGTAATCGGCTGGGGAGGGGTGTCTGGTCTGGCCTGGTCTGATCTGGTATGGTCTGACCTGGCCTGTCCATAGGGCCAGTGCTGGGGAATGGGGTGGTTACCTTTACTTTTGCCATGCCAGGCAGTTTGGGTTTTCTTTTAAAAAAATAAATAAATTGGGTGCCACTTTGCTTCTAGTTCTGCTTGCTGCTTGGTTGGCACTTGGTACCATGACGCCAGAGGGATCTCTCTGCCTGGCTCCACTTCCCCTTGCGTGGTCTGTTCAAATTACCAGTGCCACAGTACCAACGCCATGCCAAGACGGTGCCACTGGCTGTGTGTGAATGTCTGGTTTCTTAATTTTGTGACTGCTGGGGTTGGGCTTGCTGACTTTTGCTGGGATTTATTTCTCAATGCAGTTGCAGACTGTTTTGCGGGGTTGTGTGTGTTATCTAGGTTGTGGCATGGTACAACAGAGCCAAATTGTAAAGTGTAACTTCTACTATTCTGCCAGCTGCTTGGCACGATGAGGCCAGACTGAGCTCTCTCTTACTGACTCCACTTCCCTTTGCCTGATCTGTTCAAGTTGCCAGTGTCACAGTACCAATGCCATGTCAAGAGGGTGTGCGTGCACATATGTGTGCGTGCGCACGTGTGAGTGTGTGAATGTCTGGTTTCTTATTTTTGTGACTGCTGGGGCCTGTGCTTGCTTATTTTTGGTGGGATTTATTTCTCCATGCAGTTGCATACTGTTTTGCTGGGTTATTGTATTCTACTTGAGCAAATGTCCCTTGCTAGCCTATATGGCATAGCCATACAGCTTGTTTGGCATAATGATTAAAGTGGGTGTACACACTGCTGATGGTGGACCATGCTGTGGGTACATTATTATTATTATTATTATTATTATTAAACTTATTATTATTATTATTATTAAACATTTATAAAGCGCCAGTTGCAACCTGGCGCTGTACAGAACATACAATCAGATGCGGTCCCTACCTGTGGCTTACAATCTAAAAGACAAGGAGGGGGAGACAAGGAGAGGGGACAGCGGGAGAGACATGGGAGAAGACAAACAAACATTCAGGCGGATGCGAAGTCTCAGGTGCGTGTACTTGGCTTGGTTACAAGGTGGTCGGTAGCAGCAGTCAGCAGAGGAGGGCTGACAGTAAGAGCAAGGGGAAAGACTAGAGGGCATTGGGAAAGGCAGCATGGAAAAGGTGGGTCTTGAGGAGGGATTTGAAGGAGCGGAGGGAGGAGGCAAGGCGGATGTCGGCAGGGAGGGAGTTCCAGGCATGCGGGGCAGCGAGGGAGAAGGGACGAAGGCGGTTGGGCGAGCAGGAGAAGCGAGGGAGAGCGAGGGAGGGGACAGCGGAAGAGCGGAGAGCGCGCGCAGGAGCGCGTAGGGCGATTAGGTCCGAGAGGTAAGGGGGAGCTTGGTCATGGAGCGATTTGAACGTGAAAACCAGGAGTTTGAACAGGATACGTTCAGGAAGGGGGAGCCAGTGAAGGGAGAGGAGGAGAGGCGTCACATGGTCGAAGCGACGGGCAGAGTGAATGACCTTGGCGGCAGAGTTTTGGATCGCCACAAGGGGGGACAGGTGGGAGCGAGGGAGGCCAGCAAGGAGGAGGTTGCAGTAGTCGAGGCGAGAGATAACCATGGCATGAACAAGGATTTTGGCCGAGGAGACAGATAGAAAGGGGCGAATGCGGGCAATGTTGAGGAGAGCGAATCGGCAGGATTTGGCCACAGAGTCAATGTAAGGTTTAAAGGAGAGGTGCGTGTCAAAAATGAAGCCCAAGCTGCGGGCACGGAGAACAGGACGGATGGTGACCCCATCAATGCAGACGGTCAGGTCAGAGGGAGAGGAGGGGGATGGAGGAAAAATGAGGAGTTCAGTCTTGGCCATGTTCAGTTTGAGTTGGCGTCGGGACATCCAGGCGGAGATATCAGAGAGGCAGTCGACGAGGCGTGAGCGGACAGAGGAGGAGAGAGAGGGGGTAGAGAGATAGAGTTGGGTGTCATCAGCATAGAGATGGTATTGGAATCCGTGGGAGGCAATAATTTCGCCAAGGGACAGGGTGTAGATAGAGAAGAGGAGAGGGCCAAGGACAGAACCTTGGGGAACCCCAACCGAGAGGGGAAGGGAGGGGGAGGTCGACTCGGGGAGGGAGACATTAAAGGAGCGGTCAGAGAGGTAGGAGGAGAACCAGTCAAAGACAGAGCCACGGAAGCCCAAAGAGTAAAGCGAGTCCAAGAGGAGCGAGTGGTCGACAGTGTCAAAGGCAGCAGAGAGGTCAAGGAGGACAAGAACGGAGTAGTGGCGCTTCGATTTAGCGACAAGTAGATCATTGGTGATCTTGGCCAGGGCAGTTTCAGTAGAGTGGAGGGGGCGGAAGCCGGACTGGAGAGGGTCCAGGGAGGAGTTGGCAGAGAGGAGGTTCAGGCAGCGGGAGTAGACGACACGTTCCAGGAGCTTCGAAGCAAAGGGAAGGAGGGAGACCGGCCGGTAACTAGAGGGATCGAAAGGGTCCAGGGTAGGCTTTTTGAGGATGGGGGAGACAGTGGCATGTTTGAAGGCAGAGGGGAAGGAGCCTGTGGAAAGGGAGAGATTGACGACATGCAGAAGGGGGGGAGCGACAGTGGGAGCAATAGAGGTCAGGAGGCGGGAGGGGATCGGGTCAAGGGGGCAGGTGGAGGGGTTGGATGAAGAGAGAAGAGCAGAGATTTCCTGGAGAGAGGCAGGAGGGAAGGATGCGAGGAGGGAGGGGGGCGGGGGGCGGAAGAGGGCGGGAGGCAATATCCCGACGGATCTTGTCAATCTTGGAGGTGAAGAACGATGCAAGATCCTGAGCAGCAAGGGAAGAGGGCGGAGGAGGGCAGGGGGGTTTGAGAAGGGAGTCGAAAGTAGAGAAAAGGCGGCGAGGGTCGCGGGAGAAAGATTCGATCCTAGAGGCATAATAGCGCTGCCTAGCTAGGGAGATAGCCGAGGAGAGGGAGGAGAGGGAGAATTTGTAATGGAGGAAGTCAGGGAGGGAGCGGGATTTGCGCCAGAGGCGTTCGGCAGCCCGGGCGCAGGAGCGGAGGTAGCGGATGGCAGGGGTAAGCCAGGGGCGGGGGTCGAGGGGGCGGACGGGGCGAGCAGAGGGGGGGGCAAGAGAGTCAAGGGTCGAGGAGAGAGAAGCGTTGAGAGCAGAGACAGCAGAGTCAGGGGAGGAGGAGGCGAAAACGGGGGGGAGAAGGGGGGAAAGATGTGCGGCAAACTCCGAGGGAGTAAGGGCCTGCATATTGCGGAAGGGGCGCATAGAGGGGGAGGCGGAGGGGGGTCGGTGGGAAAGGCTGAAGGAGGCGAGGAAGTGATCAGAATTAGGGCAGGGGTCAAAGGACTGTTGTTGTTACTGTTGTTTTATTTCTGCACACAGTTGCACTTTTCTGGGGTTGTCTTCTGTAGCGATTGTCCCACTTTTGCTAACCTGTTTTTCTGGGTTGTGCTTTTCTTGGTAGTGCTTTGGCTGTGGGTTCAAGACTTTGCAACAACTTTCTGAAGTTTTCCAAAGTTTACCAAAATCTGGAATTCCAAGTCCAAATTCAGAAACTTTGGAATCAGTGCCAAGGGGCCACCGAGTACTCAGGCCGATTACTCAGAACTTTGGTATTCAGCCCAAATACTCTGAAGTACTATTTGGTACAACCCTACTCAGTATCAAAAAGGCCAAGGTTGTTACAGAGGCCGAGAACACCCCATGCCTCACCAGGGTGCCCTTTTCCATACCATCTCAGGTCACCAATTTGCACTCCCCCTACACTGAGAGCACTTGCTGGATCCAGATAGTGTGGGAGGAATCGGAGCCAAAAGATGATGTCTCTCGCCTCTTGCCATTGGAAGGATATCCATCAGGCTGGGGAATCTAGGGGACAAGGAGGGGTTCCTCAAGCCCATAGGGATGCTACCAGTCTCAACACCCATGAGGCGTTGGGTTCCTTGAAATATCTGTGCACCCCATGAATATAAAAGTTGATGCTAAGGGTTCTGAGCATGCACCTGCCAGTTCTGACCCCATTGGTGCCAATGCCTGCCTGCCCAGTTGTGGGCACCATTGCTCCTGTTGGCACCATCTGATCTGCACTGATGGGAACACTGATTAGAGGAAGACCCACTGCATCCATCTTCCCACCGTGGTGGAGCCTTGACACCTGCCTGATTCCTCTGCCCAGCCTCAACACCCACGTGGCACCATTGCTTGGCCTTTACCTACCCTGTTTGGCACCATTCTCTTGACTGAATGCTGCCTGCAGTTTGGCCATATAAGAGCCTGCCTTCATGGTACTGTGCCTTCTCCTGTCTGTGCTGAGCCTTGCCTTTATCTGTCCAGTACCTTGTGTTACTTCCCCTCTGCCACCTCCTTCAACCATAGCCCCCTCCTCTGTATGCTGGTGGTGGCGTTCCCTTCCCTGTCCATGTTCCTAGTACATGTTCTGTCTTGTCCCACCCAAAAAGTGGGTCTTGTGGTGCCCAAAGGTCAACCTTGGAGTGGGTGGGTACTGTCAGGCCCCAATTTGAACCCCTTCCATCAGGGTTCCAGAAGTAGTGTCCACCCTACCAGCACCACTGCCTCAGCCTGCCTTTCATGAAGCCACTCTTCCTATGTGTCCTCCCCACCTTGTCTGACCCCACTCCATAGCCTGTCTTATTTATTTATTTATTTATTTATTATAAAATTTGTATGCCGCCCCCCTCCTAAAAGCATCTTGGAGTGGCTAACAACATATTTAAACAAATTTTAAAACAACAATAATACAATTAAAAAACCCAACAATAAAACAAATTACCCCCTACCTCACCCTAACTCAAGGAGGCTGTGCTGCGCCCCCTGCTGAAGAAGCCTTCTTTGAATGTGGATGCACTTGCCAGCTACCATTCTGTCTCTAATCTTCCCTTTTTAGGAAAGGTTATTGAACCGGCAGTGACTCGTAGGGGTGGGAAACCGGTAGAATCCGGTATCTGATAATGCCGGTATCGGGCGTACCGGCATTATCGGATTCGACCCGGTAATCCGGACCTGGTACCAGATTTCGGGGTACCGGATTTTTTTACATTGCAGCCATTTAAAAATGGCTGCAATGTAAAAAAACTTAAAGCCCCAGCAATAAAGTTTTTTTAAAAAAAAACCTCCCCGAGTCCAGGCTGCGTGGGTGGAAGGGGGGACACCCCCCACCCACCCTGCCCAGCCTGGCTTTTTGTTTTAAAAAAGAGTAAGAGTGACCCAGAGGCGAGGCGAGGCGAGCCCACCCCCCAGCACCAGCGGCCGCGGCGTCCCCGCAGCCGCCGGTAAGTATGACCCGATCCCTGGGGGGGGT
>QEPC01001934.1:548353-578236 GCA_003113815.1 Sphenodon punctatus | reverse complement strand
CCCCCCCCATAAACCTCCCCCTTGCCCCCCTAGCCATCCTGCTCACACCAGGGGCCTGGCCATATTCCCCCGAGAGTCTGTTTCCCTTCCCTGTGTACATCTTATTTCCTCTTGTTGGGGCAACTAGTTACCTCTCCACTAGTCCCGATGATGAAAAGGGTTGCCTTCTAGTTAAGGAGGAAAGCCCACCTACCACCCTGAGGGACATTGTAATCCTCGATAGAAATCCCTTTCGGAGAGGTGACCGCCCTGTTAATCGTATTTCGTTACCCTACCTTGTTTTCTTGCTCCATTCCCCTCACCCCGTGACACATAGTGGGGACAGTAGTGGTAAGAATAGACAGAGTTATTGGGGAGAACTTTCTTCCTGAGAGAATTTTCACTCCATCTCTCAGAAAACCAGTCAGACATAATATTGTACCACCTGCACCAGACTGTAACTGTGAACCTGCAGGCTCCAGTTCAAAGCTCTGCCTCTTGAAGTACAGGAAAAACTACTAGTCTCTTTCAAAATCAGCCACTAGAAAAGTAATTGACACTTCCTGCGTAAAGTACAGCATTATAGGCTGTAAGACTGTGGGTGAAAAAAGACATGATGCTAACCCCCCTTTAACCGCCCTTGGTGGTTATTTATGCATGTTGCAGGGCTGTATTGGTGCCCTATGCAGCCCTGAAACATGCATAATGCGTGGTTAGCATCATGTCTGTTTTCACCCTGTAATACAATTTGCTACTTGGCACAGTGGCTAATATTCCCATTTACCATGTTGACTTGTGGGCTCTAGTTCTCGTCATGTTGACCATTATGTATCTGCTCTCTTACCTTTCTTGTAAAATGAGGTAGCAACTAGTACTTCCTGCAGTAAGACAATACAGCCTTGGTCTAAAATAAGTGTGGTCAGTTATTCTTAATCATCTATATAGCACTTTCAGTGTGCAAAGTGCATTACAATTGTTATCCTCATAGTTTACCCTTTCAACAATCCTCTGAGGTAGGCCATTGCTGTTCCCATTTTACAGATAGAAAACTAAGGCTGAGATATAATGGAAATATGGGAATACATGGGAATTTGGGCCAGTCAGTGGTAGTTAGATACAAACCCATAACTTCCCACTCCAATGGACACCCCCACGACAGTCACATATCATCCCTAGTCTTGGGGTATATTTGTTTATCCAACCATGTCTTCCCAGCAACTAAGTGAAAAACATGCTCATCAACTAAATGAACCCAGTGTTGTGAAATTCCCTCCCCCTGGAGTCTGCCAGTGTCTGAGCCTAACTAAGCATTTTCCAGAGGCGATGCAAAACCTTTGTTTCTGACAAAGTGTTTCATGGGCAGAGATAGGGGCTGAGTGTGGGTTATTTATGGATGTGGGCAGGTTTTAAAAGGGATTTTAATGTTTTTTTATTTAGTTGTATAGTGTAATCGACCCTGAACATTAGGGGAAAGGCAGGGTATTAAATTTAAATTGCCCCAATTTGGTTCATGACCCTCACAAAACTTCAACAAAACCCTGAACAAAATTTGTTCAGCTCTGTTAAAAACAAACAAACAAAAAATATTAATACAACAACAACAACAAAAACTGCCTTTAGCTAACAGAGGCAACAAATTACACAACAGAGAAAACTATAGTCAAATGTAGGGGTGTACATGTCATTTTTGTTATATCAGTAGCAAAAATGAAATTTGTCATTTTGTTTTCATTATTGCAATAATAAAATGACAAAAAATAATAAAATCAATAATGATAACGAAAGCCATTATTGATTTTCTTATTGCCTAGCAGCCTGGCAGGTGTTTTTTGGAGGGAAATGTGGTGAGGGGAGGAGCCAATGGGTGTTTTCAGACGTTATGTGGCCGCTTGGCCCCGTACCGAAAACAACCCATTAATTCCCTGCCGGGGTCACCCCGTCACGCCATATCAGACATGCCGGGGGGATCCCGGCGGGGAATCTGGAAGGGGGCGGGGCTGCACGGCACAACGTGCAGCCGCACGGCCCCGCCCCCTCCACGCTCCCGCCGCCCGCCCTCCGGGGAGACGGGCGGGCGGCGAGGCCAATGCGGCCACCGTGTCGGGCCAGATTCGCCACGGCCCGGGATCCCACCAGGGATCCAGGGCCGTGGTAACCGGCCAGATGTTACTTTTTTTTTGTCCCCGCTGGGGATCTTTTTGACCACGCTTCCCGGGACATTCCCCCGGCTAGCCCGGGAAGCGTGGTTCAAACTGACCCCATGTGCGGATTTACTGTGGCGAACATCTGGCGGCCGCAAAACAGACGTTCAAGTCAGTGACCACAGGTGGTTATTCACCGTGGTTCACTGTGATCTCGTAATGTCTGAAAATACCCAATATCTCAGAGCTAGAAACCATATTGAACTCTTGAACTGGGCCTGTGATGGGAGGGGAAGGACCTGATGGATGTAAACACGAGCCAATAAGAAGCAAAAGCAGGTCCCAGGCAGTTGAATGGTACCCTGTGATTGCTCAATGTTCCCTGCCTTCCAGGACCAATGAGAGAAGCTCTAGGGGAGTATGCTGCAACTCTTTATACCGCAGGGCCGGGCTGCTTGCCTCTGGATCTGTGTTAGCTATTTCTCTGTCAGGGTGCATTTTCAGAATCTGTTGGTGCTTGCCCTAAAAATCCTCCCATATATATCCCTCTTACCTTTCCAATCCTTATTCCTTACCTGTACATTTTAGAGGTGTGAATTTCATTTTTGTTGTTGTGATAATTGTGAAAATGAAATGAAAATTGTGATTTTAATTTTTTTTTACTCTAACAATAAAAACTACAGATAAAACTAATGCAAACGAAAATGAAATTTTGTTTTTGAAACAGGGAAAAAAACTGAAAAACATGTTTCTGGTAATATTTTTTTTTTTTCTTATTCAATTCTTATGAAACTTTGGAAGATTGTACCCCCAGTAGAGGGCACTATGTGTACCAGGTTTCTAAGGAATTGGATAAAGGAGACCAATTCTAGAAGCAATTGAATGTTGTGATTTTAAGAAAATCTCAATACACATTCCTGGGACACATTCCTTTTTTTTCTTCCAGCCAATTTTCTTAAACAATTATGTCCCTCCACTAGAGTACCAATCCTGCCAAATTTCAAAAAGATTTGATAGTTTCTTGATGTTATAAGCTATTCACTTGAAAATACGTTTCCGGCTGTAACATTTTTATATTCCATCTTGTTTGCAAGTAATTTATCAGAAATTGATCACATCTTTCCTGTCTGCTTTGCCAAACAGCAGAACAATTTGATAAAGGGACCCAATCTTATAAGCAATTGAAGTTGTCTCCTTAGAGACCGTTATTCAGATAAATAACAGAGGCAGGCATCTGGCATGGCAGGGGGAGGGAGGCTGTAGGAGGGAGGATAGGGATCAATCCAACAGACTGACAGACACATTCACTGGTCAATTACTGCATTCTTCCAGCTTTACAGGACCAATCCGTGGTGGCTTTGAGGTGGGCATAGAAGGGACATTACATAACTGGGACTTTGGGGATAGCATCCCAGCAATTGGAAGACATAATTTACACATACAGGCTGGCCAATTATCCTCACAACCACATCCTGAACTGTGACAGAGCACTTAAGACAATCTCTATTGGCTCTTTCCTAAACAGATGCTTCTGACTTCCCAGTAACAAGTGGGGGAAAGAAGTTGAGATGGTTTCAGCACAGAGTGAGGATATTTGATTGACATTTCTGCTGCCCAAGTGGCATAATAAACCAATCTTATACCACAGTGACGCGCAACAGAATCCATGGCATAGGTTCATTGTCTGTATATGTTGTGCAGGCATATAAAATTGGAACCCTTTATTACATCTTTTTGGTATTTGGCAGAGATGATCCTGAAAGTGTGAGATACATCTCTGCCAAATTTCATGTACACTGGTTGGACTACAAAAATGTTGCAGGCGGACATACATTTATAAGTTAATTGCATATACCACAAGGACCCTTTATCCAATCCTTCTGAAAGTTGGCATAGATATTAAACATGGGTAGTGGTATAATTATGCCAGGTTTCATCCACATTAGAAGGGATACATAGAAGTTACAGTCAGGAATGTGTATGCAGATTTTTGAAGTCACCAGGGGAAATCCTTGGCCCCGCCCCCTCTCTTCATCTGCTACTTGGAGGGGGGAAAAAACCCCTGGACCTGGGGAATCCTGGCCCTTAGACCCTCTGCACCCCGATTGCAGCAGCAAACATGCAGGAGAAAGGTGTGTGTAAAAAGTAAAAACACCCAAGTTTGTGTGGTGAAGCTCACTCTGTTGTATTTTGTAGGGGCCGTCCTGTGGACAAAGAGAAGGCTGGCACAATGGATTGAAGTCACATTAAAAATATACCAAAATTCTGTTGTCATGATAATGAATTTCATGCAGCTTCTGGCTTTATTGTGGAGACCATTGTGGAAAAAGCCTGTGACTTCCTTCTTGTTAACCAATTTACTCACAAATTAGGATGGAGAATGTGATGCCTTAGAACTCTCACAGAGTCCTGTGGAGATACATGTTTCTCTGTGGCATTTTTTGCTCACAGAACCTCCACAGAATTGCAGCAGTTAATTTAGGGAGATTATCCTGGGAGTTTTGAGGGTTCCAAAATTAAAAGATACATTGCATTGCTGTTCTGAATGTTGTTACTAGGATACCCATACTCATCTGTCTGACACGTTTATAAGCAAAAGTTTTATTTAAAATGTTGTGGAGCTGGAAAGACTTATTGTTTAGCAGCTTTGTAAATTTTGGTAGCCTTAGGCTAGTGGGGGCTACTTTTCATTTTACCTCCTGCTTACAATCCTCATTTAATGAAAAAAGCCTTATTTATTCAGTAATTTTCAGTAATGGCTCATAGACCTATTTCATAAATCAGATGTGTCCAAACTGTTTTATTAATAAATGTTTACATTTTTCTCCGTTATGAATACCTAAAGACTCCCAATGATAGTATATTATGAAACATTTTCTTAGCAGTCTGAACAAGCACAGTGGCAAATAGTCTCATAAGATATATGATTTCTAATTAAAAACTCAAGTCTTAGCACAAGGGGTGGCTTGAAGTCCCAGAACTATATTTCCTGAATCGGTCTTTGACCTACATTTTGTCCTATTTTTATTTCCATTTCCCACATGGATCTACTGCGAACAAAAAAGTATCAGATTCAACTGCACTAGAGTTAGTTGTCAATTCTTCTAAAGAGTATGGGAGTAACATTGCAAACTCACCCCACATTGTCCAGAATATGTGCCTTTGTCCTGACCTGGTTAGATTACCTCTATTAATTTAATCCTTTGCCAGTCTAGATGTTTCATTTCAAAGTCTGCCTCCACTTCTTTGCAACTTTGGTGGGTTTTTTAAACATGTATTTAAATTTTCAAATCTTCTTTACTGATGTTACTTTTAACTTCTCTTCTACTCCGAGTTCTGTTCAGGGCTGAAACAAGAATCAATGTGGTTCTTGAAAGAATCTCATAAGATTTGAGAATCCTTAGTGAGATCTCGAGATCACATTAACAGTTCAAGAAGCTTGTGAGAATCTTGCTTCAAAAGAAAAAGTTCTGCACATGTGATAAATGGCCACTGGGCCATTCTGTGAATGTGCACCCTTTTCCAAAATGGCACCAGCAGCATCACCAACATTTTGGGAAAAGGCATCTATTCTGTGGATGTGCAGACTGGCTGCCCTTTTCTAAAATGTGAGCAATACTGCTAGTGCCATTTTGGAAAAGGGCTGTGCATACACAGAACAGCCTGAATGCCATTTTGTGCATGTAGAGTCCTTTTATGTTGGTTTTCCCCCCTGGCATGGAGTTGGTGGCTGCAGAAAAGGGAAGAGAGACAGACAGACAGATGCAGGACGTGAGACTTGGCACAGGACGCACCACACATGTGACTTCCGTAAATAAATCAAGGGGGGAGGGGAATCTCATTTAAGAACCAATTGAGAATCTGGGCTTTTCTTGATTCTTACGGAAACTGAGCCAAGAAGCTTGATTGTTGATGAGAATCAAGAAAAAACTAGATCGAGTTTCACCCATAGTTCTGTTATTGGAAATGGTGCTTTTCACTTACTGTACAGAAGAATTCAAGTTTGGGTTTTAGCCTTACACTTTATTTTATTTATTTCTTTATTTCTTTATTAATTTATAAAATCATTTACTACCCCACCCCTACTGCTCCAAGTAACCCGGGGAGGCTTACCACGTTAAAACACATAAAACACACAAAATCAGTAAAAACAATACAATAAAAAGAGAAAGCACAGAACCAACCCCCCTTCCAGCCCCCCATCACACCCTACACTCCATCTCCCTCGCCAAAAGCCAGGCAGAACAGCCAGGTTTTACATATACAATGGAAGGATGGGAGATCCAGGGCCACCCAACCCTCCACTTGGAGGGAGTTCCACAGCCTAGGTGCAGCCACTGAGAACATCCTCTCCATAGTGACCTCCTGGGCTAAATGGGGAACCTCAAGAAGGGCACTCCCAGTGGACCACAGAGGCCGCTCCAGAGCGCGGAGAGTGAGGCAGTCCCACAGGTAAGTAGGGCCAAGGCCATATAGGGCTTTATAGGTTAAAACCAATACCTTGAATTGGACCCGGAAGACTATAGGCAGCCAATGCAGAGCCCAAAGCACTGGCGTAATGTACACATGGCGACCTGTCCCTGTAAGGAGATGGGCCACTGCATTCTGCACTAGCTGCAGTCTCTGGACCATCACCATAGGTAGCCCCATGTAGAGCGCATTGCAATAGTCCATTCTTGAGGTAATGAAAGCATGGAAAATGGTGGCCAGGTCACTATCTGAAACAAAAAGCTGAAGCCATCTCACCAGACAGAATTGGTGAAACACATTCCTCGCCACAACCCCCACCTGGGAATCCAGGCAGAGCTGTGGATCAAGGAGCACGCCCAGACTACGGACCTGGGATACAAGCGGAGGGCGGTCCCCATCAATGATGGGAACCGCCACATCCACTGCCTTCCCCACCACCATCACCTCCGTCTTGTCAAGATTCAACTTCAGTCGGCTCACCCTCATCAAATCCTCAACAGCCACCAGACATGGGGTAAGCAGTGAGACTGCCGGGTCTGGGTCGGATGAAAATGAGAGGTAGAGTTGGGTGTCATCAGCATATTGATAACAACACACCCCACAATGTCTCATGACCTCACTGAGTGGCTGCATATACATGTTGAACAAGAGCGGGGACAGAATAGAACTTTGCGGAACACCACACATGAGGTCCTGTGGAGATGAAGAACAATCCACAAGCACCACACACTGAGTCCTCCAGCTAGGAAAGAGCAGAACCACTCAAGGACGATCCTGCAAACGAGTCACCAACATCTCATGGTCTACAGTATCAAAAGCAGCTGATAGATCTGACAAAATTAGCAGGGTCAATGAATCCTGATCTAAATCATGACGAAGGTCATCAACCAAGGCCACAAGCACAGTCTCTGTGCCATAGCATGGATGAAAACTGGGCTGAGAGGGATTCAGATAATCAGTGCAGTCTAGGTGCCTCTGCTGCTGCTGTACCACAACACGCTCAATAACCTTCCCTAAAAAGGGAAGATTAGAGACCTACCGAAAACTGGCAAGGGTATCAACATCAAGCGATGGTTTTTTGAGCAGAGGCTGCATCACGCATCACCACCTCTTTGAGGCAGCCCGGCACTCTGCCCTCCCAAAGGGAGGCATTGATCACTCCTGCCAGCAGCGGCTCCACTGTCTCCTGGCTAGCCTTTACCATCCAGGACAGACATGGGTCAAGTTCACAAAAGGTGGCCCTAACAGCCCCAAGGACATCACCCACTCTGGTGGATGACACTGACTGAAATTGATCTGATGAAACCGGAGAAGGTGGGGCTTCCGCAACTTCTGGTTCACCCACTGCAACATTGAAGTTGTGGTGAATCCGAGTGATTTTCTCTGCAAAATAATCACCAAATATGTCACAGCAGGCATTAGATAACTCTGATTCCAGAAGTAGGGAGGGAGGACCAACCAACCCACCCCCTCACCACCCGAAAAAGCTCCACTGGGCAAGATTTTGGAAAAGCCATACAGGCAGCAAAAAAACTCCTTTTTTTGCTGCCCATACAGCTACAGCACAGGCACATAAACTGGCTCTATGTTGCAATCTGTCAGCTTCAGCATGTGAATGGTGCCACCATTGCTTCAACCGCTTCCCCTTCCACTTCAGCAGCCTCGGTCCCTCTGGGCCTGAGGAGCCATTGCCGAGGGAGCAGACACCTCGGAACCGTCCAGTCGATGGCCTCCAACAGCAAGGTATTCCATAAAGCCACAAGGTCATCAAGTGGGCAGTGGTCAAGATCAGAGGGTAACTCCCCAAGAGCTTTACCGAACATCTCGGGTTCCATTAGTCCAGGGGCAAACAATCCAAATCGGTTCTACACCCCCCTCCCCGGGGCAGACATGCCCCAGGAGATGTGCTCGCAGGAGGTAGGGATTCTTCCATGACAAGGGTTCTACTAACACCTCCCCCATCAACAAATCCCCCACCTCAAGGCTGGTGCAAAAAATCAGGTCCAGGGTACATCCTCCAACATGCGTTGGGCCGCTGACAATTTGGAACAGGCCCATGGTTGCCATGGAGGCCATGAACTCATGTTCTGTACCACTGAGACTGGCGTCAGCATGTATGTTGAAGTCCCTCAAGACTCATGTCTTCGGGGAGTGCAGCACCACATCGTACACCAGCTCTGTCAGAGCAAGTAGGGATGCTGCAGTACAGGTAGGTGCATGGTATACTAGCAGCACTCTCAATCTTTCCCTCAACAAATCAAACAAGATGGAGGTCCTCTACCCGTGATATGGCCTGCACCGAATACCTCCTGACAGACCACGAATCCTTAAAAATATTGGCTACATGCCCCCTCATCCCACCAACTGAGGAGTACCCGGCTGGCATGAGTTCAGACAAAATAGGCCCTGACTCATCATTCAGCCAGGTCTCCGTAATGCACATGAGGTTGGCATCATGATCCATGACACAAACAGCAACTGAACATCATTCCATACTGGAAACATATGGAAGAAACTGTAGAATGAAAAATGAATAGAGGGCCTTTTTGAATTGATGCATGCTAGTAGTGATTAAGGCAGTTTTTAGACAAGATGCTTACATGCATGTCCACCCAGTGGACGTGTGTGCAAATTCCCATCTAAAAGTAGCCATGAGTGGGCGGACACGCTCTCGACCCATACACCTCCATCCATCCCCACCCATCTCCCTGCACAGAGCAACGTGGGTTTTTCCTGGTTGCTCCATGTGGGGACATGAATGGGCGGTGTGTGGGTGCAAGTGCACACCCAGCGTGCACCCATCCCCTGCTGTGTGAAGCCCCCCCCGCCCTTAATGGAAGTCTGTGTGTGCTCCACCAAGCGCACAGACCTGCCTCCCTTCCAGGTCCATTTAAAAGTGGCCTAAAAGTTATTAGCATCTCACAACTACTTAGACTCCGTGAAGTTATGAGTGGGCGCATTTATTGAGATTATTTAAATCCATATTTGGTGCTCATTTAGTCAAGGGTTCTTCTAAGTGGAAAGAAGCATGAGATGAGGGCAGAGATAAAAACTGAAGTATTCGTTTTATGCCCAGCAACTCCTTGTGAATGCATTTAAAAATCCCATTAAAATCAAAATCATCAGCTCAAACTATACTCGACATCCATAGAAATGAATTAATAATCTTGGCTCCTTGAAGGCAACTACTAGCCTGAGCAAGTTTGAAAATCCTTGGCATATGGGAAAGCAAAGGGGCAGGGCTAAAGGGTAACAGCAGGGCTGAGAAGACAGATGCAATAGAACTTTTTGATATTGCTCATTTATTTAGTATTCAGAATTTGGAATACAAGGAGGCTTTTGATACATTATCCATTACAGAAAGACACTAGAGAGACAGAAGTAAGAAAAAAATTAAAACATATTTGGTGCCCTAGGCAAGTTTTAGTTTGTTATGCAGTTCAGGTTGATTTATTCAGCTTTTTGTGACTAAAGAAAAGATTTAATAACATAAGATTAAAAAAAAATCTTCACCAAAAACCTGTTTAGTTTTTATGGGGCTTAAATTTCCATGTACAAATGTGAGAAGGAGCTGGCTTTTTAAATGTGTTTTCATTACTAATATTCTCAGAGAAGTAGGTTTTAACATTGTTCCTCTTGTACTTACAGACTAGCCTTGTATTGTAATGAGCATTTCTTTTCATATCTGCTCTGTGTTCACTGTGTTCACACTGGCTCTACTTGTGGCACTGGGTTCTTCCCTGCTGCCACATCTTTGCCTCGCAGTACTTTTGCTTTAATTTTGAATGTGGCCTATGGGGCTGTTTAGCATTGGGGGCCATTTTGAGAGTGAGCAGAGTTAACCAACCCTCCCACTTTCTTCAACTCTAGCACCCCAAATAAGCTGCCTGTTTGGGCCCGGGAAGGAACTTTTCCTTTAAGCCACAATTGGCCAAGTGGTTTGTTTCCCGCCCCAGTGGCTGCACCCTGTTGCTTGTTGTGTAGTCACTGGGGGTGGTGGGGGGTGGGGTGGGTGGTATGTTTAAGCTTGGACTGGTACATTTAGCACCAATTTTGTAGCACTCCTGCAAGGGAGTACAGTGCCTAAGCAAGTAAAAGGTGTCCAGAGCAACACCTAAGCCCATCACTTTCAGATGTGCTAGGTTAGATGACTGGGTAGTCTCAAGCAGCCTCCATAGCCTGACACCCCAGAAGGTTGATGGAGGTGAGTTAAAGCCTTCTCTATGCTGGACTGCCTGAGGGGAGTATGGTATGGCACCCTTTCCCTCCCCCTCATGCTTGCTAGTGGTATGGGTGCCCCTGCAAGATGGTGAAGCCCAGAGGGGTGGGTTAAGATGTTGTCTTTATCATGTTCTGTGTTGGGGTATATCCAGCCCTCTCCTTGGCCCCCTCCTCTGCCTAGGTACAGGGTATAGATAGAGAACTCATTGCCTCCAATGGCTTCCAATATCACCTCTACACTGATGACACTCAACTCTGTTTCTCTACTCCCTCTCTCTCTCCATCTATTCAAGCTCGCCTCACCAGCTGTCTCTCTGATATCTCTACCTAGATGTCTCAACGTCAACTCAAACTCAACATGGCTAAAACTGAACTCCTTATCTTCCCCCCTCATCCTTCCTCTTCCTCTTCCCTGTTGATCCTCATTGATGGGGTCACCATCCTTCTTGTCCCCCAAGCCCGTAGATTAGGCTTCATCTTTGACTCACCCCTTTCTTTTAAACCCTACATCGACTCTGTTGCCAAATCCTGTTGCTTCTCCCTCCACAACATTGCCAAGATTCACCTTTTTCTCTCTGTGTCATCTGCCAAAACCCTTGTTCATGCCCTGGTCATCTCTCGCCTTGATTACTGTAACCTCCTTCTCACTGGCCTCCCCCGCTCCCACTTTTCTCCCCTTGTCTCCATACAAAACTCTGTTGCCAGGGTCATTCACCTCCCCTGTAGCTTCAACCACGTGCAACCCCTCCTCTCCTCTCTTCACTGGCTCCCCCTTCCTGAATGAATCCTGCACAAGCTCCTAGTCTTCACCTATAAAGCTCTTCACAACCTTGCTCCCCCTATCTCTCTGCACTAATTTCCCTCCATACTCCAGTCCATGAACTCCACTCCTCCTCTGTCCCCTCTCTCGCCCTCCCACACCTCCCCTGCTCACCTAACCACCTTCGTCCCTTCTCCCTAGCTGCCCCCCATGCCTGGAACTCCCTCCCTGCCCACATCCGCCTCACCCCCTCCCTTTGTACTTTCAAATCCCTCCTCAAGTCCCACCTCTTCCGCTCTGCTCTCCCCGACTTCTTTCTCCCCTCACCTAACTCCTGCTGATACCCTCCATCCAGTAAAATCTGTTACCTGAGGTCTGTGTACTCAATCCTAACCACATGGACCAACCAGCCATCATTCTTGATGTAACCAAGCCAAGCATGTGCACTTGGGACCTCGCATCCTTGTGAATGTTATTCCTTGTCTCTCCCTCTGTTCCCCTTCCTTCATCTCCCCCCCGCCCCCTCCCCATTTCTCAGATTGTAAGCCCAAGGGCAGGGACCGTGTCTATTCAATTACTTTATAAAGCGCCAGGTACATTGCCTGTGCTATATAAATGCTTGATAATAATAATAATAATATCCCTAATAGGGTTACCTTGCCTCCCTTTTAAAAGAGGATGCTTCTGAAGAATATATGTTGCAGCCCTGCACTGGAACCGATGCAACCCCACATCATGTATTTTTCATATGTGTCCTCGTTTAACCGAGGTATGGTAACTACTTCCTGAGCTTTCTCACTAGGGTCTCTGCTGTGTTGCAGGCACTGGACTTGGAGGGTACACCCTAGACCTGATTTTCTGGTTTAGGCCTTGAGGCAAGCAATCCATTAGTGGGGGAGGTGTCAGTGGAGTCCTTGTCATGGACAGATCATTATCTCCTGTGGGCCTGTCTCCTGGCACATGTCTGGAGAGGTGTGGAACCAGTTTCGTTGGTTCACACCCAGAGACTAATGGAACCCAAGAATTTCCAGAATGCTCTTAGGGAGTTACCTTCTGATCTTGACCATCGCCAGCTCGATGACCTCGTTGCTCTTTGGAACACCATGTTGACTCAGGACATCGACCAGACAGCTCTTAGGCATCCTCTCTGTAAGCATTGGCACAGCAGGCCTCCTTGTTTCATGGAGGACCTGCAGCAGCTGAAGTGGGAAGGGCAGCAGTTGGAGCAACGGTAGTGCCATTTGAGTACTGAAACCAACCGATTGCAACATAGAGGTAGCTTACAAGCCTATGCCGTGGCCGTGTGGGCATCAAAAAAGGGCTTCTTTGCCCTTATAGCATCAGAGAAGTCTCATCCAGTGGAGCTTTTCCAGGTGGTGAGGCTGCTGGTCGGTCTGGCCTCCCTCTACCTGGAACTGGAATCTTCCAGTGCCCACTGTGACATATTTGTTGATTACTTTATGGATAAAATTGCTTGGATTCACCATGACTTTGATGCTGCACTCCAGTAGGAGAACCAGAGGTTATGGAACCCCATACTGTCTGTTTTTATGGAATCAATTTCCGTGGGTGTCGCTTGCTGATATGGAGGATGTTCTTGGGGTGGTCAGGGCCACCTCTTGCGAACTGGACCCATGCCAGTCCTGGATGCTTAAGGCCAGTAGGGAGATGTTGGGACTGTTTCTAGTGGTGGTGCTAAATGCTTCCCTTCAGGAGGGCAGAGTTCCAGGCTGCCTCAAGGAGGTGGTGGTGCAGCCTCTGCTCAAGAAACTTCACATTGACTCTCTTGCTAGCTATTGGCCAGTCTCTAAGCTGCCCTTTTTATATAAGGTTATTGAATGGGTTGTGGCTTGGCAGCTGCAGGAGCATCTGGACCACATCCGTTTTCTAGAACTTTTGCAATCTGGCTTTCATCTGGGCTATGACACTGAGACTGTACTTGTGGCTTTGGCTTATAACCTCCACTGGGAATTGGACCATGGTCGGTTGACCCTGCTGATTTTGTTAGATCTGTCAGCTGCTTTTGATACCATTGACCATGAGATGTTGGTGACTCTCTTGGAGGGCCGAGTTGAGGTGGGTGGGATTGTTTTTGAATGGTTCTTCTCCTTCCTGGCCAGGAGAACTCAGCAGGTGGTGCTTGAGGATTGTTCTTCATCTCCCTGGGTCCTCTCATGTGGAGTCTCACAAGGCTCTATTCTGTCCCCTCTCCTGTTCAACGTGTATATGCAGCCACTGGGTGAGGTCATGAAACAGTTTACTGTTTGGTGTCATCAATATGGTGATGACACCCAACTCTGCTTCTCTTTTTCATCCGGCCCAGACCGAGCAGTCTCAGTGCTTACCTGGTGTCTGGCAGCTATGGGGAACTGGATGAGGGGGAGCTGACTGAAGCTGAATCCCAACAAGATGGAGGTGATGCTAGTGGGTAAAGCAGTGGGTGTATCATTCCATGTCATATACTGTCATTGATGGGGTTCATCCACCATTGGTCCCCCAGGTTCGCAGTCTGGGAGTGCTCCTTGATTCCTGACTCTGCCTGGATGTCCAGATGAAGGCTGTGGCAAGGAGTGCATTTTGCTACTTACATCTTGTCTGGTAGCTTTGGCTATATGTCTCGGACTCCAAACTGGCCATCTCAAGAGTGGACTATTGTAAGGTGCGCTATGTGGGACTACTCATGGTGATGGTTCGGAGGCTGCAGGTGGTGCAGAATGAGACAGGCCATTTCCTGACAGGGACAGGTTACTGTGAGCACATTACACCAGTGCTCCATGCTCTGCACTGTCTGTGCCTGCTGATAGTCTTCTTGGCTGATTCTAGGTGTTGGTACTCACCTATAAATCCCAGGCCCTACCTACATGCAGGAACACCTCACTCCCTGCATTCTGGATTGACCCCTGTAATCCACCGAGGGCACCCTTCTTGGAGTCCTCTGGGTATCCCAGGGGGCGACTATGGATAGGACATTCTCAGTGGCAGCAGCTAGGCTGTGGAACTCCCTTCCAGCGAAGGCTTGGGTGGCCTCGGACCTCTCCTCATTTCTTCAACAATGAAGGAACTGGCTGTTCTGCTAGGCCAGGGCTGCACAACATATGGCCTGGAGGATGGTTGCATCCCACTGATACATTTCATGAGGCCCACTTTCAAATGAGCTACTGTTCATTGTATGCGACCTGAGGCAGATTTGTCTGCACTGGCAGGTGGAGCCGGCAGCTGGTCCCGGTGCTGATGCTGCCTGAGTCATTCTGGATGTGAGTGCTCTCAGCGCTGTGGGGGAGGTGGACTGCGGGAGAGGTAGGAAGCAGAAAGAGGTCTGAGAGCACACGTGTCCAGGCTGACCCAGGCAGCAATAGCAGCCCGGATCCCAGCAAAGCAACTGTTGCCAGGCAAAACCCTCCATGGGTTGTACAGCCTGGGAATGGCTAGAGAGGAGGACAGGAATGTTTCTCTGTGCCTGGAACTGGCTCTCTCAGCCCAGGTCCCTTAGAGTTCACATACAGCCGGGCTGCTTTCTGACTAGCTATCTAAAGAGAAGGGACATATTAAAGACAGCCCCAGTAGGTCAGCTTCCCCTGCACACCCCAAACAGGGGCATCAGGACAGATCTCCTTAAGATATTCAAACTGCCCACTGGCAGGAATGTGCGAACAGTTTGGGGGTTCGGTGTTCGGTCCAAACTTGGGGTGTTTAGGCCATTTGCAAACACCCTGAACCTGAACTGCCCCCTGCCCAAACCAGCTTAACAAAGTTTGGGTTTCTAACACATTTGGGTGTGGGGTGGGGGGAACCCTGGGAACTGTAGGAGGGCTTCCAGCCCCTCCATTCTGTGATCAAAAGGGAGGGGCTGGAAGCCATCCTTCAGTTCCCGGAAGACCTAGAAAAGGCCTGAAGCACTCCAAAGTGCCGCCGGAGCTGGACCCACTGCTGCTGCCACTGCCAGACCCGAGGCCAAAGGGAGGGAGTTCCACAACTGTAGTGTGACCACCAAGAACACCCTCTCCATCGTGGCCCACCAGTTTACCCAGGGGACCTCCAAGAAGGGACCCAGAAGATCACAGAGATCGTTCCAGGGCCTGGAGAGTGAGGTGGTCTCTCAGGTAGGAGGGGCCCAGACCTTGTAGGGCTTTAAAGGTCAACACCAGCACCTTGAATTGGGCCCAGAATGATAGAGCCAGCCAGTGCAGAGCCTGAAGTACTGGTGTAATGTGCTCCCTACGGCCTGTCCCCATGAGAAGATGGGCCACGGCATTCTGCGCCAGCTTCAGCTCCTGAACTGTAACAAAGGGCAGCCCTATGTAGAGCACATTGCAGTAATCCAACCTAGAGGTGATGAACGCATAGATGAGGGTGGCTAGGTTAGAGTTTGAGACATATGGCTAGATCCTATACACAAGATGCAATTGGTGAAAAGCTCCATTTGCCACTGCCTCCACCTGACAATCCAGGTGGAGGCCAGAGTCCAACAGGACTCCCAAACTACATACCTGAGGGGCCAGTGGAAGGTGGATCCCCTCCACAAGTGGGACCATCGCCTCAGCTGGTCTACCTACCAACATCACCTCCATCTTATCAGGGTTCAGCCTCAGTCTCCTCAGTCTCATCCAGTCATTCACTGCTGTCAGGCACTGGGAAAGCACCGAGACTTCAGGATCTGGGTTTTCTGAAAAAGAGAGGTATAGCTCAGTGTCATCAGCATACTGGTGGCAAGCAACCCACACCAAATGGTCTCACAACCTCACCCAGGGGTTGCATATAAATATTAAATAGCAATGGAGACAGAATGGAAGCTTGCAGTGCTCCACAAGTGAGATCCTGGGGGCTAGATGTTTCTTCCCCCAGCACCACCTGTTGGCTTCTCCCAGAAAGGAATGAGCAGAACCATCCTAGGACAGTCCTTCTGCCCCACCCCCCAAGGGCCCACAGACATCTCAACAACAACCCATGGTCAACTGTATCAAATGCTGCCAAGAGATCCAACAGGACGAGTAATGGTGAATGCCCCAAATCCATATCTCAGCAGAGGTCGTCCACCAAGGCCACCAACACAGTCTCTGTGACATATCCTGGTCAAAATCCTGATTGAAAAGGATCCAGGAAACCAATGCCATCCAGATGGTCCTGGAGCTGCTGGGCTACCACCTATTCAATAACCTTCCCTAAAAAGGGGAGGTTAGAGACAGGCCAATAGCTAGCGAGTGCGTCAACATCTAAAGATGTTTCTTAAGCAGGTGCCACATCACTACTTCCTTGATGCAACCCGGCACCCTACCCTCCGAAATGGAGGCATTGATCACTCCCACCAGCCCCGGTCCAAACATCTCCCTGGCGGCTTTCACCAACCAGGATGGGCACGGATTTAATTCACAAAAGGTGGCCCTAACAGACCCCAGCACCCCCTCAGCATCAGCCGGCATCACTTCCTGAAACTGATCCCACAAAGTTGGACCAGACAGGGCATCCATAACCCTCGGTTCTCCTTCTGCATCAGTCCCGACCCCAAAATCGTCCTGGATCAGAGTGATCTTATCTGCAAAGTAATTCACAAATTCCTCAAAGTGGGCTTGGGAAACCTCCCCCTCCAGGTGGAGGGAGGCTGGGCTGACCAGTCCCCTCACCATCCAGAAGAGCTCCACTGGATGTGACTTCGCAACAGCTATGAGGGTGGCAAAGAATTCCTCCTTTGCCATCCTCATGGCCACAGCATAGGACTGCAAATGGACCTGATGCCATAGTTGTTTGGATTCAGCACCAGAATAGCACCAGCATTGCTCTAGATGCTGCCCTTCCCACTTCATACACCTCAGCCCCTCAGTAAACCAAAAAGCCCTATGGTGGCAAAGTGGTGGGAGCAGACATCTAGGAGTCACCCGATTGATGGTCTCCTCCAGTAAGGTATTGCAAGCTAGGATGAGATAATCAACCGAGTGACCATCAAGGTTTAACGACACTTCCCCCAGGGCTTCTTGTAACCGCTGCAGTTCCATCAGCCCCCGGGGGTGGACCCATCTAATGGGTCCACCCTCTTTCTGGGGGCTGTCATGCGCTAGCAGTCTGGCCTGCAGGAGGTAATGATCCATCCATGACAAGGGCATAGAACTCACTTCCCCCACTACCGGATCACCTGCCTCAAGGCTGGAGCAGTACACAAAGTTGAGCATATGCCCCCCCCCCCCTTGTGCGTAGGATCCCTAACCATCTGAGACAGGCCCATGGTTGCCATGGTGGCCATGAACACATGCTCTGCCCCTACAAGGCCATCGTCAGCGTGAATGTTGAGATCCCCCAGAACCAAGGCCCTTGGGGAGTGCAATATCACTCCTGACACCAGTTCTGCTAGAGTGGAGAGGGATGCTTCTGGTAAAGGAATATGGTACACCAGCAGCACTCCAACTTTGTCTCTGGCCAACTCAAACACAAGATGGAGGGCCTTGATCCCTGGAATTGACTGCACCGGATATCTCCTAGCAATCCAAGACTCCTTAAAAACCATAGAAACACCCCCGTCCATCCCCCAAACCAGGGCTGGTGTTGCACCGAGTACTCTGCCAGAAAGAGGTCCGCCAAAATTGAACACGTCTCCCCGTCCAGCCAGGTCTCCATAAAACACGTGAGATCTGCGGCCTGATCCAGGATTAAATCCCAGATCACTGATGCCTTATTGGTCACAGATCTCATGTTCAACAACAGAACTCCCAGCCTAAGGGGCCTTAGACCTTGATCCATCCCCCCCACCTGAGGGGGAGCTGATCCTAGGGACAGGCACCAAACATCTTGGGCCCCGGGTCTGTCTTACCGACCCCCCCCCAACCATATCTCCCCTGCCCCACAATGACGCCTATGGCTGCATCCCACCCTCCCCTCCCCATACACTCTAGCCTAATTCCAGTTGCAGGCTGCCCAATCCAGAACCTAGGGGAAACCCTCCCACCTCCCTCCCCACCCCCTACTAAACCACCCCACGAATCCCCACCACATGCTGCCACCATGTGGTCCCATCCAGGACAAGCCCTCTCCCCCTCACACCAGGGGGCCAGGTTCTGGCACCACCCCTTTCCCTAGCCCAAGTCCCATCACCACATGGGTTGAAAACCTGACCTCCAGGGCCCTTTCCCAACCCCCCTGCAGGTCCCTACCTCCCAAAACCAAAGTCCAGATCCCCCCCACTTTAATTTAATCAGCCTGCATGAGACTGAATTAAAAAAAATCAAGCAGGAGATCCACTAGCCACTGCAGCAGCTCAAGAGGTGGGTGCCTCCACTGCCTCTGCCTGCAAATGGGTGCCCTCTGATATAGTGGTACCGGGGTGGAGGGGAGGGGAAGCAGAAAGGCACAGGTGTTGGGGATCTTCAATACAGCTCCCGCCAGCAGGTTCTCCTAAACCCAGCCCCCACCATGCCCTCAGGGCTGCACCCTCTGAAGTAGTGTTACCTGGGGGGAGGGGAAGCACAAATTAGGGGCAGGGCCATGCAAATTAGGGGTGGGTCTACATGCAGCCCAGTATTGGGCCTGAACCAAATATTCTGACCCTTAGGATGAATCAAGTTGAGCTCACCTGCGCTAGGTCCTTTGGTGATGGAGACAGGTGAAAGGTGGGGGGCTGTGGATTGGTGGGGGGTCTGGATGTTTTCTTTTCTTTTGGACATCCCCCATTGGGATTGAAGGTTTTATTATGTTTTATTTTTATTATATATTTATTGTATTTATATTATGGTATTTTTCTATTCTATTTGTATGAATTGTCAGATGCCCTGAACTGCTCTACAGTGGGGGTGGGGTATAAATAATGTTAGATAAATGGAATTACTGGATATTTGGTTTTGAATTTGTTGTTATCCCATTAGTAAAGAGATTGCTGCTTTCCCCCCCCCGATAACTTTTGTTAGCCTCTTCTGTCTCGTCCGAACAAAACTTTGGTGTTCCATTCACTCAGGTGTAGCAAATCAAGGATAGTATGATCCCTGGAATCCTCACAGACTGAAAGTGAAATGGGTCTCTCGGGTATCAATTTGTCTGTCTGCAGTTGCAGTGGCTGCCCATATAATTGTGATTGTTGATATAAGTCCACAGATATGAAGGAACAAATTAATTTTTTGAATTGGAATAATGATTTCCAAAAGTACTCACCTTTCCCCTTAATGCAAATGTGTACATGCCTTCAGGCTGCACAATACAAACAGGACTATGTGCCTCCACATCTCATTCAGTTTGAAACACAAAGTTTCCTAATTTCATACTTAGCAGTTGCCACTTAACCAATGCTGCTGATAGAAAACAAACAAGCGGAATACTAATTTGACTGACACATAAGGTCTCCATGAGTCTCTCTTTATTCACCTTGCTCTGCCACAATTATGCTAAATTTCCAAATCCTGTGTTCAGCCATTTCCATGTGATGTGTGCTACAGACAACACAAACACAGAGAAGACCCACTTAACTGACACACAAGGGCTCAGAGTCTCATTTCACTTGCTTGAATCTGCCTAAATTATCATATGATGAAAATGCATTTGTTTTTCTGTAGTCTCCTGTATGTCAGGAGTGCTGACAGAAACACAGAGCTGAGAGAAATAGTTCCTTCCCCACAATATTAAGCATGATTTGAAAAAGATTTTTACAGTTTGATTTTGTTTTTACAATTTGGCTGTAGGATCTTGTAAATGTAGAGCCATCTAGGAACACATTTTAATTCTAACAATTTGATTAATTCACTTTTAGAAAAGCAAAAAGTTTATTTTAGAGCATGTAGAAACATGCTGAGACTCACTGATATTCACAAAGTGCATAATGGGTGAAAATAAATGAGACAGTAGCCTACGGTAGCCCAGGAGTCATCAGTTAAGTTGCTGCTAGATGTTCACCCACATCTGCCATTGAGCGGGTAGCTGACTACAGTCAGTGACACAGCCCAGGCAGCGGCCTGGCCACTGGTACTAAACTAGTCAAACAGTCACCCTCCTGTCTATTAGGCCATGAGGCAAGGTCTAAGGATCAGGTCTGGAGGAGTACACTCACCCTATCCACTAAACAGCTAATTGGGTGGAGCCAGAGGAGTGTCCTCAATCAACTGCTTGGCATGCCCACCTGAACTGGATCAGAACACATTTCTGGGCCCCTATCAGCTGTTCAATGGCAACTCTTCTGGGGGCCTGATCATACTGGGCAACAGGGGTCTGGTTGTCCTGTCCCATATGGACAGTTCCTCGGCTGACCTGTGGCATGGAGGGACCTGTGATGGCAGCCCCCACCTCTGGATTACTGGGGTTGGAGCTGCTCATGTTAACTGCTTTCCCCACTGACCTGAGGAAAACCACTCTCAGGCTCTTTCCACTGAGAGTTACTCTGAGTCTTCTGTAAGAAAAACACTACCCTGTATTCTGATAGACAGGAAGGAGGATTCTCGGTCTCTCACCCCCCCCCCCCCCAATAGATCAGAGGTATCCAACTACTGCCCCCAAGAAGAGGGAGAGAAGGGTGGTGGTTCTTGGTGACTCTCTACTTAGAGGGACAGAGGTGGTTCTGTGTTAACCAGACCTGTCATCTCATGAGGTATGCTGTCTCCCCAGAGCAAGGATCCAGGATGTGACAGAAAGGTTTCTGAGACTCATCAGACCCATTGATTGTTTTCTGTTTCTTCTGATCTACATGGGAACAAATTATATTGCCACACAAAGCCTTGAGCATATTCCATCTGACTACGAAGCTCTAGGAAAGAAGGTGAAGGGCCTTGGGGCACAGGTGGTGTTGTCATTTATCCTTCCTGTTGAAGGTAGAGGCCTAAGTAGAGAGAGAATAATACTGGAGGTGAATGACTGGCTACTTGGATGCCAACAAGATGGTTTCTTGGATCAGAGACTACACTTCCATAATGAGGACTTTTGGCAGGAGATGAGTTGCATACCATGAAGACTGGGAAGAACGTTTCTGGCAGGAACCTAATGAACCTGGTCAAGAGGGCTTTAAACTAGTTACTGTGGGAGTTGGAGACGAAAGCCGAAAGGTAAGTATGAAGGATAGGGACTTGTGTGATATATTGGGAAATTGGTGATCTCGCCTGGGGGTGCGTGTTAGTAAATCCCAGGGGAAAAAATAGTAGGGGAGCGATTGGGGTGTACATTTCATGGTCTTTGATTTCTGTACAATAACACACAGAACATGGATAATAAACATGATAAACTTGAACTCATTCTACAGGAAGGCAAATATGATTTAATAGGTATTACTGAGACTTGGTGGGATGACTTCGATTAATGGAATGTGTTAATTGAAGGCTATAACCTGTTCAAAAAGGATAGATGTAACAGAAAGGAAGGGGGAGTAGCATTTTATGTCAGAAATGTATCCACCTGCACAGAAATCCCTGAGAGTGAGCATGGCAGTCCTGTTGAGAGAATATGGGTGAAATTAGGGGTGTGTATTTCATTTTTGTTATTATGATAACAATAATGAAACTTTTGGTTTTCATTTTCATTATTGTAACAATGAAAACAACAAATAATAATAACACAAAAAAACATTTTTTTGTTTTTGAAATAAAACATTGAAAAATGTATTTCTGATTATAAAGTTTTTGTTTCTTATTAAATTCTGATGACACTTGGGGATATTGTACCTCCAATGAAAGGCACTAAGTGTTACAAATTTTGAAAAAACTGGGTAAAGAGGACCGATTTTAGAAGCAATTGTTGTTCTAATTTTAAGAAAAGCTCCATACACATTCCTGGCTACACCTTTTTTTATCTTCCATCCAATTTTAATCAATCCAAGGAAGATTGCCTTTCCACTAGTTTACCAATCCTGCCAAATTTCAGAAAGATTGGACAAAGTGTCCTGATGTTATAAGCTGTTTAAGCTTATAATACATTTCTGACTGTCACATTTTTATATTCCATCCTGTTTATGGGTAATTTGGCAGAGCTTTATCACATATCTTCCCTGTCATCTCTGCCAAACTACAGGACAATTTGATAAAGGAACACAATTTTATAAGCAATTGAAGTTGTCCCATTGAAGACCATTATTTAGATAAATAGCAGCACATGCAGTTGCAGCCAGAAGCAGGCACCCAGCATTGCAGGGGGAGGGAGGCTATAGGAGGGAGGATAGGGAGAAACCCAACAGACACATTCACTGGCCAATTACTGCATGCTTCCAACTTTATAGGACCAATTGGTGGTGACTTTGAGGCAGGCATGGGGGGCAGCCCTCAAGTGGGCATAGATGGGATGTAACTGGGGCTTTGGGGATAACATCCCAGAAATCAGGAGACATAGTTTACACATCCAGACTGGCCAATTATCATCACAATCACATCCTGCAGTACTGTGACAGAGGACATAAGAGAATTTCTATTGGATCTTTCCTAAACAGATGCTTCCGACTTCCCAGTAACAAGTGTGGGAGAGAAATTGGGATGGTCACAGCACAGAATGAGGATATTTGGTTGGCATTTATGCTGGCCAATTGGCATCACAAACTGATCTTATACCACAATGACATGACTCATTCTCTGTATATAT
Organism: Sphenodon punctatus; assembly: GCA_003113815.1. NCBI lineage: Eukaryota > Metazoa > Chordata > Lepidosauria > Sphenodontia > Sphenodontidae > Sphenodon > Sphenodon punctatus. The sequence goes on along the minus strand of QEPC01001934.1, from coordinate 555,145 downwards.
TGTGCAGACATATAAAATTGGAATCCTTTATCACATCTCTCTGATATTTGGCAGAGATGATTCTGAAAGTGTGAGATACAACTCTGCCAAATTTCATGTACACTGGTTGGACTACAAAGATTTTAGTCATACATACATTTATAAGTTAATTGCATATACCACCAGGACCCTTTTCCCAATCCTTCTTAAAGTTGGCATAGATAGTAAACATGGGGAGGGGTATAAACTTGCCAAGAGTCACTCACATTAGATGGCAAACAAAGAAGTTACAGACAGGAATGTATATCCAGATTTTTGCAAAATAGCATAATTCAACAGTTTATAAATCAGATTATTTTATTAAATCTTTCCAAAATTTGGTGCACTTAATTCCTTTCATTGGAGGTACAATCTCCCCAGGTTTCATCCAAATATAATGAAAAACAAAAAAGTTACAGCCAAAAATACATTTTTCATTCAATCTAATGGAAATTGAAAACAAAAGAAAAAATGAAAACAAAATTTTGATATTTATAAAAATGAAAGATTTAAAAATAGAAATCAAAAACAACATGGGTCCCTGGTGCACACCTCTAGTGAATATAAAAGGTGAAAGAAATAAAAACAGTTTCATTGTTGAAGTCTACTACAGACCTCTATCCCAAGCAGAAGACATGGATCATGCCTTCCTAAAAGAGATTTCAGATCTTTCAAAGAGGCAGGAAGTAATAGTAATGGCATACTTCAACTACCCCGATATCTGTTAGAAGACAAACTCTGTTCAGCAAGGAATAACTAGTAAATTCTTGACTTATCTTTCTGACAACATGTTCTTTCAGATGGTGGAGGAAGGAACAAGGGGATTGGCTGTCCTAGACTTGATGTTAACCAATAGAGAAGTCTTGTTCAATGAGGTGAAAGTAGTGGGAACTTTGGGGAGAAGTGATCATGAAATGTTGGAATTTCATGATCTAAAGAAAAAGTAAAGGTGAGGATAGTCAAACTTGTACCTTGGACTTTAGGAAAGCTGATTTTAATAAACTCAGAGAAATGCTATGCCGGATCCCATTGCTAGATTAACTAAAGGAGAAAGGAGTCCAAGATGAGTTGGAGTTTCTAAAACAATGAAATATTGAAGGCACAATCACAAACAATATCAGTGTGAGAGAAAAATGGGTCACTTCTGAAGAAACTAATGTGGCTGCAAAAAGAGCTTTTTAATGAGCTTAGAATTAAAAAGGACACATATAGGAAATGGAAGATGGGACAAGTCATGAAGGACATATACAGACAAGGAGCCCAGACTTGTAGGAATGGTATCAGGAAGGCAAAATCACAGAATGAGCTGAGGCCAGTGAGGAATTCTAAGAACAACAGAAAGGGGTTATTCAGGTATGTTACAAGTAAGAGGAAGAAAAAGGAAGCAGTAGGTCCGCTGCTCAGTGAAGATGGTGAAATGTTAACAGGTGACAAAGAGAAGGCCAAACTACTCAACTGCTTTGCCTCTGTCTTCTCCCACAAGGGAAATTGTGTCTAACCTGGCAGAAGTAGCATGAATGATGAGGGGAAAGGATTGCAGGTCAGGATAAATAAAGAGTTGGTCAGATAATACCTAGCTACTCTAAAGAAGTTCATGTCTTTGGGGCCAGATGAATTACATCCTAGTGTACTGAAGGAACTTTCTGATGTACTCTCAAAACCTCTGTTTATCATCTTTAGAACTCTTGAACAACAGGCAAGATGTTGGAAGACTGGAGATGGGCAAATGTTGTCCCTATCTTCAAAAAGGGGTGGGGGGGGAGTGGATCTGGGAAACTATAGACCAGACAGCCTGACATCGATACCTGGAAAGATACTAGAACAACAGCTTATAAAGCAGTCAATCTGTATGTGTCTAGAAAACAATGCAGTGATTACTAGAAGCCATTATGAATTTGTCAAGAATAAGCCATGACAGACTAATTTTATCTCCTTTTTTGATGGAGTTACTAGTTTAATGGATCATGGAAACGCCATGGATGAAATATATCTTGATTTCAGCAAAGCATTTGAAAAAGTCCCCAATGGAATCCTTGGGTATTTTCAGATGTTACAAGATCACAGTGAACCACGGTCAACCCCGCGACGGGACCAAAGCGCACTGAACGTCTATTGCGCGGGCATCAGATGTTCACCACAGACAATCCCCACCAGGGGTCAAAATCAACCACGCTTCCGGAGCTCCGGCCCGGACCATCTCCGAAAGCGTGTTCAAAGCGATTCCCAACGGGAAACAAAAAAAAGGTAACATCTGAACCGCAGCCACCGACCGGAATCAAGCAAAATGATTCCCAGCCAGGGACACTGCACGCAGCATCGCTGCCAGGCAACCAGCATCAACACAGGCCGGGGATGGAGATTTAAAGGGCACATGGTGGCAGGGGGACGTGGCGGGATGGAGCGAGGCGGAAGGGAGAGGAGAGCGGTGGGGGAGAGAGGAGGAGGAGGAGGTGGTGGAGGTGCAGGCAGAGGAGGAGGTGGTCATGATGCACCTGGAGGTGGTGGAGGGACAGCAGAAGCCGGGACAGGCCGAACTGGCACCCGCTGATGGCCCAGGGGACGAGGCACCCTGGAAGCAGGTAAGGGGTCCAAGGGGGGGCAGTGGCACAGGGGCTACAAGGCGGGTGAGCAGGTCGGCAGGGGGGAAGGGGGAGGGACTCGGGCCTGTGGCAACCCGGTAACCAACCCCCTCATGACCCACAGACATGGACACCGAGGCCTCCCAGGACACCTTTGGTGACATAGACAGCGGGGGGGAATGGAGCTCTGTCTGCATCCCCCTAAGTTTGTGCCCGGTCGGCTTCCGGATGCAGGGCCGGGCGGGCGGGGAATCCCCCTTGTTCTCCGGGTTGCCCCTCCCGACGAACAGGGACACCACCCTGCCCTCCTGCAGGGGTGTTCCTGCACGCTGTGGCCTGAGTCTAATAGCACACCAACCCCCCTTCCCTGTGCCACCCACCTCCCGCTCAGGACCCCCCACACCAAGTCCCCTAGTGTTCCTCCCACCATGCGGGATAAACCTGGTCCACAGTATCCTCTTGCCCTGTGTGCCCCGATGGCTCTCCTGGGCTGCCTTTAAAGCTGTTCGCCCCCTGACCACAGGTGCGGTGGGGTTTTCCGGGGCTGGGCCAGGCGCCGTCTGGTGACGTCATCCAGGCGGCATCTGCTCGGATCTCCTTTCCTCTGCAACTGTCCGGGGAACCTGGAAGTGCTGGGGGACCTCCTTCATCGCCAGCGCCACCTGACTTGGCATTCTCCAATCCCCAGCCTCGCTCCGCCCCCTCCCAGCCTCCAGGGGGAATCAACGCCACAGCGGGCAGTGGGTAGGTTTCCTCTGCCTCGCGGGAGCCTCCGCGCTCTGTGTAGGGTCCTGGGGGCCTGGCCCGGACCAGGCTGTCACACACACCCCTCTTCAAAACGGGACCCCCGGGGTACAGGTTCGGGGGTGCCGAGTCACCCTATCGAGACAAAAAGTCAGCGTTAGTGTGAAGACGCCCTGCCCTATGCTGTATGGTAAAGCTATAGGGCTGTAGTGCTAGATACCACTGCATCAAGTGGGCGTTGGTGTCCTTCATAGCTGCCAGCCATTGCAAAGGAGCATGGTCTGTGATAAGGGTAAAGTCTTCCCCGGCCAGGTAGTAGCGCAAGGAAACTATGGCCCATCGCATGGCTAGGGCTTCCTTTTAGATGGTGGCAAACTGTTGTTCACGGGCATCCAATTTCATGCTAATATACGCGATGGGGTGTTCTTCCCCGTTCATGGTCTGCGATAATACCACCCCCAACCCTACATCTGATGCATCGGTTTGCACCACAAATGGTCGACTGAAGTCTGGTGTTTGCAGGACAGGTGAGGTACAGAGCCTATCTTTCAGGGTTTGGAAGGCCTTCCAGAGTGTGTGGGTCTAGCATATTGGACCGGTCTGGTGCTTACCGGTGAGGTCCGTTAGGGGTCCCGCTATCGTCGCAAAGTGGGGTACATGTTTGCAATAGTACCTGGACATCTCACAAAACTGCTGTACCTGCCATTTCGACTGTGGCGGTGGCCTGTCCCGGACAGCTCGTATCTTGTCCCACAGGGGTTTAATCTTTCCTTGCCCCATTTGGTAGCCGAGGTATACCACCTCCCTCAGTCCTAGCCGACACTTACGTGGGTTGGCGGTCAGCCCTACCTGGGCCAGTGCAGTGGCTATTCATTGTAGGTAAGTCACGTGCTCCTCCCAGGACTGACTGAATATAACGATGTTGTCAATATAGGCTGCCGTGTATTCGTGATGCGGGGCCAGCACTGCATCCATCAGGTGCTGGAAGGTGGCGGTGACCCCATGCAGGCTGAAAGGCATCCTTACGAACTGGAAAAGACCCATCGAGGTCGTGAAGGCTGTCTTTTCTTGAGCTCAAGCTGTAAGGGGGATCTGCCATTATCCCTTAGTCAGATCCAATGTCAAGAGGTAGTGAGCTGTCCCCAGTTGTTCCAATAGAACATCTATCTGAGGCATGGGATACGCATTGAACTGGTATATCGCATTGAACCTCTGAAGGTTTATGCAGAAACGGGTCAAGCCATCTGGTTTCCCCACTAGGACCAGGTGACTCCGCCAGGGGCTGGTTGACTCTCTGATAACTCCCAATTCCAACATTGTCTTTACCTCCTGCTCTATTATTTTCTTCAGATGATGTGGTTGTCTGTGGGGGTCTTCCCTCACCACCTTTACTGGTTTGGTCTGAATGTCAAGGTAGATGGCTGGAGTTTGGCCAGGGGTGGACGTGAACATGTGGATGAAAGTGGTGATCAGGCTTGCAAGCTGATCCCTTTGGCTTGGCGACAGTTCCTCTCTGAGATGTATAGCCGGGTCTGCCGCTCTCCTGTGGGGGTTCTACGATGTGGTCGGTGTCACCTCGGTGATCATAGACTTCTTGTACGCCCCTTCCCGATCTGTCCACTCCTTGAGCATGTTTATGTGATACGTCTGGAGTTCGGGTCACCGTCCCAGTTGCCGTACAACATAATCCACTTCACTGGTTTGCCTCATGATCTCAAATGGCCCCTGCCAGGTGGCCAGCAATTTTGACTTACTGGTAGGGAGGAGGACCAACCCCTTTGACCGGGCTGAAGCTTCCGCACCCATGCTTTCCTATCATAATAGGTCTTCTGCTTCTGCTGAGCCGCCAACCCGTTGCACCCTTCCCACTCCCATACCTTCCTCAGCCTCTCCCTCATTTTGGCCACGTATTGGACTATGTTGTCCTGGAGGTGAGGGGATTCTTCCCACCCCTCCTTGGTGAGATCTAATAACCCCCGGGGTTGTCGCCCGTACTGGAGCTCAAACGGGGAGAACCCCAGGGAGGCCTGGGGCACTTCAAGATAGGCAAACAGTAGGCTGGGTAGTAGGGATAGCCAAGTCCTCAGTTCCTCCCTCACAAATTTCCTCAGCATATTCTTTAATGTCTGATTAAATCGCTCTACCATGCCATCAGTTTGGGGGTGATATACGGACGTTCGAAGTTGCTTAATGCGTAACACTTTACATAACTGCTTCATAATTTTCCCCATGAAGTTCGTGCCCTGGTCTGTGAGCAGAGCTTGGGGGAACCCCACCCTTGCAAAGATCTTTATCAGTTCTCGGGCTATTACGGGTGCCTTTATGGACTGCAGAGGTACCACCTCAGGGTACCTAGTGGCGTAGTCCACCTGAACCAAGAGGTAGCAATGTCCCTCAGCCAAGCGCTCCACCAGGCCCACAATATCCATCTCCACCCTCTCAAAGGGTATCCCCACTAACGGGAGGGGAACTAAGGGTGCCGGGGTCACCTTCTTCCGGGAGGTCAACTGGCACTCGGGGCAGGAGACACAGTATCTCCGGACTCCTTCCCGGATCCCCGGCCAATAAAAATGGCCTATCAGCTGCTCCCATGTCTTCTCCACCCCTAAATGCCCTGCGCACAGTACTTCATGGGCCAGCCGCATCCAGTCCCATTGTACCCCCTCAGGGACTATTAGTTGATACACCTCCCCCCTGCGAGCATCCCTCTCTACCCTATACAACCTATCTTCTTTTAACTCAAAGCGGGGGTATACCAGGGAGTCCTCCGGGTTTCAAGGCCACCCATTTATCATGCTCACTTGCTCGTAAGCATGTTGCAGTCTCGGGTTGTTCCTTTGGACCTGGACAAAGTCAAAGGTCCTTACCAGATGAGATAGGTCTCCCAACGGGGCGTCCCGACTGCCTTCCACATCCCCAACTATCTCTAAACCAGGATCGCCAGCCTCTTCTCCTAGAAGCCCGGAGGAATGGGGTAGCAGGGTAGCCAATGCCCCCCAATCTTGGCCCAAAATTATGGGATGTGCCAGCCTGGGCACGACCCCCACGGTAAGCGTGACTCGACCCCCATTCACCCACAGGCGGACTGCTAGGGATGGGCGAATGCAGTTCGGAAGTTCAGAGTTCGGCCCGAACTCAACCTGTTCGGATGACTGAACGCAAAGCCGAACCCAAACACGAACATACCGAACAGAACAGGACACCCAACGGTGAAATGACCGAACAGTTTGGTCAGTTCGGATCGCGTTCGGGTGAGTTCAGGTGGCCAAAAAAGGATCACTGTAAGGTGACAGGGAGGGGTAGTACTAGTCACTGAGGAGTAGACTTCCAGGCACCAGGGTTGGAGAGGCTTGCAAGAAATGAAACTATCTGCCTCCCCCCTTCCCAACACCTTCTGAGCTAGTCACTGTTCCTGAACAGCAGGCATTGAGTAGGATTATTAGATTGCTTT
>QEPC01001934.1:521859-548204 GCA_003113815.1 Sphenodon punctatus | reverse complement strand
CGTTAGTGATTTAGTTTTAGTGTTTGTAGGACGTAGGCCTGTGTACTTATTAGATAATCCATTTAGTTCATAGCATTTAGAATAGTTAATAGCAGTTAGATTTAGTGTAGATAGATATATATAATATTAGATAAAAAAAGTAAATAAAAAACCCCATATAAAACAAAAAAACAAATAAAAAACAAAAGAAAACCATATAAAACCCAATTAAAAAATATATAAAAAACAAAAAAACCACCCGTAACATTTCCCGAACGGCCAAACAAAACGGCTGAACCGAACAGCCAAACCCGAACCCGGCGAACTAACTGAACGGACGAACCGAACGGACGAACCAAACGCAGCTGAACCAAACGGCCGAACCCGAACCGCGATCTGTTTGCCCATCACTATGGACCGCACATGATGGATAAGGTCGCACATCCCCATGGATACACCGGATGAGCACCTGGGTGCCCCCGGCCCGAGGCAGCCCTTGTAACCCTTCCCTGACCAAGGTTTTCCCACATCCCGTATCCACGAGAGCCTGATATTCATAATTCCCCACCCAGACGGGTACCAGGGGCTTTGCCTGTTGCCCTGACTCCCCCTGCCATTCTCCTAACCATCCCTCGGCAAAGGTACAGTCCATTAAGGGACATTCGCACTTAAAGTGCCCGGGTTTTCTGCACTGAAATCATACCCTCCCCCCCCGGGTTGCTGCTGCCCTCCCGCCCGAGGGTTGGCCCCCCAGGGGTCCCTGAGCTGGTTATTGCCCCCAACGGGGTACCGGCTACCATGACCTGGCTTTACCGTCCCTCCAGGGGGCCCCATCCCCCTCATGGCCCCTCCTCACGTGCACTACTTACCCCCCGACCACATCCCCTACTTCCCTGAAGCCTCCTCCCACCCTTGGGTACTTTTCCTCCCTAAGATTTGGTTTGGTACCCTCACACCCCATCCATCCCCCACTGCCCTCAAAGGCCTCGTAGTTCTCTAGCAACTGTACTGCCACCCCAAGGATGTTTGCTTTGTGATGGGACACCCACGCCCTCCCTCCAGGGGACAGGATGGATATAAATTGCTCGGTCAGGAGCAATTCCACTATTTCCATGGGGGAAGGCTGCTGGGGTTTTAACCATCTCAGTCCATATGTCTGCAGTTTCTGCACCACCACCTGAGGGGAGGATCCGGTAGGGTACCTCTCTGCCCTAAACCGGCGGCAGTACATCTCCTCTGAGATATCTAACCCCCCTAGTATGGCCTCTCTTACCCTCTTATAATCCGCCACCTCCTCGGGATCGAGACGGTCGTAAACGGCTTGTGCCAGTCCGGAGAGGCAAGGGGCCAGGAGGATGACCCATTGAGCCTCTGGCCATTTTGCGGCATTGGCCACCCTTTCGAAAGTGTTGAGGAACGCCTCGGTATCATCTGCCGGGCCCATCTTCATCAACCACACCGGGGGTCCCTTGGATTCCCCGATTCCCGTGGCCATGGCAGTAAGGGCGTTCAAGGCCGGAGTAAGTAGAGCCGCTACCTGTTCCGCTAACTGGGTCTGACTACGCACTTGTGTGCTAGCCAGGTCAGAGGTAAGTTGCTGCAGTTACCCCCTTTGGGTCTCTAGCTGCGCGTTCTGGGTATCCATTACCCACTTTAGCAACATCTCAGGCTCCATCCTAGCCCGGTCCCATTGAGGCCGGAGAGACTGGTCCCTGAGTGGGCGAGAGGATGAGCCACCTCCCCGCCCCCTGAGGCTGACCCTGCCGACTGTGCCAGTTGTCCGTGTCCCCCTAAGTTTGTGCCCGGTTGGCTTCTCGATGCGGGGCCGGCTGGGCGGGGAATCGTCCTTGTTCTCTGGGTTGCCCCCACCAGAGGAACAGGGACACCACCCTGCCCTCCTGCAGGGGCATTCCCGCAGGCCGTGGCCTGAGTTTAATAGCACATCAACCCCCCTTCCCCGTGCCACCCACCTCCTGCTCACGACCCTACACTCCAAGTCCCCTAGTGTTCCTCCCACCATGTGGGATAAACCTGGTCCATGGTATCCTCTCACCCTGTGCACCCTGATGGCTCTCCTGGGCTGTCTTTAAAGCTGTTCACCCCCCAACCACAGGTGTGGCGGGGTTTGCCGGGGCTGGGCCAGGCGCCATCTGGTGACGTCATCCAGGCGGCATCTGCTCGGGTTTCCTTTCCTCCGCAGTTGTCTGGGGAACCCGGAAGTGCTGGGGGACCTCCTTCGTCACCAGCACCGCTTGACTTGGCATTTGCCGATCCCCAGCCTCACTTCACCCCCTCCCAGCCTCCAGGGGGGAATCAACACCACGGCGGGTGGCGGGTAGGTTTCCTCCACCTCGCAGGAGCCTCCGTGCTCTGTGTAGGGTCCTGGGGCTCGGCCTGGGCCAGGCTGTCACAAGCTCCCATAGCTTCACTCTGCCCATTGGGCAGCCGCGAGGGTGGCCCAAGAGATGGGTGGAATGGGGGTGGGGGGAAGGGGGAGGGTGGCCTGAGGGCGGGATACTCTTGGGGTGGGGAGAGGGTGAGGTGGCGGGAGCACATGTTGAAGGCTGAAACAATAAATTCATGGGAACCACAGTTGCCTCCATGTTTCTTTTAGTGGGCCCGGGGTCTGGGGCACAGAGGTGGTGGGGTGCAGCAGGGTGCTGCTATGGGCCCAGGAGTGGTGTGTGTGTGTGTGTGTGTGTGTGCGGCCTCAGCCCTTGGCCTCCTGGATGATCCACCTTGCCAGGGCGGCACAGATGCGCTTTGCGTATCGGTACTCCCGCGAATTCTCTGTGTTCACATAGAGTGGCATGGGAAAAGGAGGGCGTCTGGTCACGGGGTAGTTGAGGGCACCCCCTCAGTCTTGCACATGTTGTGCAGCACACAGCAGGCTCTAATCACGAGGGAAGAGGTCTCTACCTTGTACTCTAGGCAGCCCCCTAGGCTCCTCTAGTGCTGCTTGAGGACCCCGAAGGCCCTCTCGACCACGGTCCTGCTTGCACACAGGCGAGTATTGAAGAGCACCTACACAGGGTTCCTGGCAACCGGGTATGCCTTCATCAGCCAGCGGGTAAGTGGGTAGACTGGATCTGTCAGGATGCAGGGGGGCTTCAGCATTCCCTCGATCTGGGTCATCCCCATGTCTGCAAAGTCTCTGCGGTACATCCGGGCATAGAAGGGAGAGATGGTCATGATACGGGCATCATGCCTGTGACCAGAGTGGCCCGTGTAAATGTCTATGAACTGGCCCCGGTGGTCCATGACCACCTGCAGCTGCAGGGAGTGGTACCCGTATCGGTTGACATATTCCGAGGCCTCCCCAGCGGATGGGCGCAGGATCTCTATGTGGATGTCGTCCACGATGCCCATGCAGTTGGGGAATCCCCCAGTCGTGAAGCCAGCCATCACGACCTTCTGGTCCACTAGCTGGATCACTTGGTCCAGGAGCACACCCTCCACCACCTCGCAGATGTCCCGCAGGATCCCGGCGACAGTGCTCACCCCAACGCCAAAGTGCTGTGAGATGGAGCAGCAGGAGTACGGTGTTACAAGGGCCCAGACCCTGATGGCCACCCACTGGATCATGGGTATGGAAATCTGCATGGGGGTGGCCTGCCGCTCCATCCAGGGTGTTAACAGCTCTGCGAGTCGCATGAGGATGCGCATGTCCATCTGAAAGTGCTATCTCCAGGCAGCCTCGTCCCATTGGGCTAGGGTCCTGGCCCACCATCCCTGTGCCCGCTCTGTGACCCATACCCACTGATCAATGGGCATTCCGAGCAGGGCAGTGTGCCCCATGGTCTCCCTCTGCCACTGGAGTCAGCCAGCCACCTCGTAGAGTGCAGCAGCCCGGCCCCGGGTGTGGAGGAGGGCCTGTCAGGCTGCCCTGGACACGTGCTGGGTCTTGAAGTGGGCCAAGGAGCACCTGCGCCCATGGTGGGCTCTCCAGGCTCTGGAAGCACTCCTGGCCATGCACATGCACAGCTGGGTGGCCAGGTGCACCTCTGCAGTCTGGATGCACAAGAGGTCCCATGTGCGAGAGGTACCACTCTGCACACATGGCTAGGTACATCCCGCAGGTGGCCAACTGGCCCAGCTCCATGTTGACTGGTGCCCTGAGTGAATTGGGGCCGCACCTGTTGTAGGTTGGGACCGGTGTTTCCCCGCCCCCGGTTGCACCCTGCCAACCGGGATCAAGGCCCCAGGTCACCATGGCCGCCCCCCTGACTGGAAGGCCCAGCTCCTGCAGGGTGAGTGGGCCGTGGAGGCCGTGGGTGGCCCTATGCATGCACATGCCTTTCCGGCAGGGCATGGTGCTTGGTTTTGCCCTCAGCCAGGCGTGTGCTGTCCGGGGTGCCCTGATTAGTGTGCAGGCTGCCCTGTCTGTGTGCTCTGTTCCAGAAGCTGGGCTGGATCCGCACCCCACACCTCGCTTTGTATCCGTACAATCTTGCAGCCTGTGGCCTTATCGCTTGGCCTTGGAGCTCCCCGGCTTCCTCTCCCATCCCTCTGGGGATTGTGGGGCCTCCCTTTCATTCTGTTTAGTATCAGGTGCTTGCAGGACCATGGCTGGTCGCGCTTCCCCAGGGCTCATGGGCTCCAGCACCCTGGGCGCCCCGCGTAGCTGGACCTTCCATGAGATCATGGTCCTGTGTGATCTGTGGCCATGCAATTGCTCCTGAGCTGCCCAGACAGCCTCATAGGTGCCTACGAGTGTATGAGCTCCAGGCTGCGGTACTATGGCCATGTGGCAAGCGCCCGCGATTGCCGGCTGCCTGCAGAGGCACTGGGCCTGTGTCCCTTTCCCGATGGGTGCATCCTGGTGATCAGGTGCTTGCATGTGGGGTGGTCGGCTGCAGAGACTGTGTCCGCCCTCTCTGTGTGCAGCCTGAATGGCTACGTGGCCTGTCTGGGGAAGGGGGGCCCTGCCCTGGCTGTGTCTTTCTTTGGCTGTGTTCACGGGGCCCGAGGTTACCAGCGGTTCCACAGGGTGATCTATCACTGCCTGTTGGAGCTGGGTCACCTTCCGTGGCCCCCACCTGCGGACTATGCCTTGTCGGAGCCCTCTGAAGTGGAAGTAGCAGCTCTGGCTGGTGTGTGGTCCTGATCCGATGTGCAGGTGGGGCTCTCCACCCAGGATCCCTTAGAGGCTTACTACCTGGTTGCCCACCACATGACTGAGCTGGACTTCCATTGGGGCATGCCTCAGTGGCCGCACTCCGTGCACCTGGTGGTCCACTCGGCCCCGGGCCCCTTCATAGCCCCCTGAAGCTGGCTGTGAGGTCCCCCTGTGCCTTCCGAGCCCTGGATGCTGCCCCTGGTGTGGGCTTCCGCCCTTGCCTTGGCGCCGTGAGTTGCTGCCCCTTGCCTCTCTGATGTTCCTGGCTTGCTGCTGTGCTGGTTGTTTCTTGGGGTTCTGCTGCCCCTGCCTGTGGCTCTGGGCCCTGTCCGAGGGCCCCCATGTCCGCCTCTGAAACAGGTGTTCCCCTCTGTGACTACCTTCTCCTGCGGGTGTGTCCTGAACTGTGTGCTGGCCCCCGGCGACCCAGGTGGTGCTGTCCTTCATGCTCCAGCCTCACTCCCTCCTATGCCCCCCCTGGGTTCTTGCGTGACCGTGGCGTTCCAAGGCCCCTGGACTGGGGCTCCAGGTGACCTCCGGGGGGGGGGGGTGTTGCTGGCCCAGCTGCCCTGCTCCTCATCTTTGTCTCGCCTCCTTGCCATCCATTGCACCCTAGCCTTCGCGTGGGATCCCTTGCAGCCTCCTGGACCATTCCCAGGCTGCTCCCCAGTCCATGTGACCTCCCCCTGTGACTGTGCTGTGCCCCTGGGGTTCCCCCCATTCCAGGACTGCCTGTGTTGCTGTGGGGGTGCCCGTGTGTGCTGTGCTGTTGTGGGGGTTTGGTTTGTCATTCCTCTTGTCCTGCCCTGGCCCCGGGGCTGCCCCCCCACTCCCTGTCCCTGCCCCCCCTTCTCTCCCCCCTGTGCCCATTGTGCCATGTGTGTTGTCTGTCCTGCTGTGTGCCCCCTTCCCTTCCTTTCCCGTGCAGGTGTGTGTGTGCCCGTGTGTGTGTGTGTGTGTGCTTTGTGTTCCACTGTGACCTCATTTTCCCTGTGACTGTTGTGTGCACTGCTCCAGCAGCTCTTCTCCCTCTTCCCCCTCCCTTTCCATTTCCCTTGTGTGGGTGCTCCCTGTGGGCGCTTTTGTCTTCGTTTGCCTCTTTTGGCCATGTATGCCTCCCGCTCCTCCCTGGTGCCTTCTGGGTGTTTTGACCATGGCCGTGGATCGGTGTCACGTCTGTTGCGCTGCCCCGGCCCATGATCTGCTATCCCAGTTCCCTTCCATGGTCCTCGTCCCATCATGTCTGTTCTGGGCCTTCTTTGACAATGGGGTGTGTGTGTGGTTGGACAGCTCACCACCACTGGGAATCCACTGTGGTGATTCGGGACTGTGTAACGTCTGAAATCACCCCTTGTTGGGGATAGCTGATAATGCCATTTGGTGGATTTGATGATCCCAAAGGGTGCTCATCAATGACTCGTCATCAATCTGGAGGGAGGTGTTGAGTGGGGTGCCGCAGGACTCTATACTGGGCCCTGTACTGTTCAACATCTTTATTAATGACTTGGATGAGGGACTAGAGGGAATGCTTACTTAATTTGCAGATGACAGAAAACTCAAAAGAAATAAAATTTGAAATGATCTTGATAAGTTGGAAAACTGGGTTGAAATTAACAAAACATTCAACAGAGATAAATTTAAAGTTCTACATTTAGGTAAAAAAAATCAAATGTACCAGTAGCATAGCAATAATAGCCTGGGGGGTGGGGTTCTGAGTTGTGCCTGGGTTCATGGCCCTGGGGGTTCCCCGGCGCTCAGGGCTTTCAAAAGCCCCTCTGCGCACTTCCGTACACACTCTGGAGCCATTCCCAAAATCTGGTTTTCTGGGACTACATTTCCCAGCATGCCAGACCAGGAAACATGACTGCCCAGGATGGCCATGTTTCCTAGCCTGGCATGCTGGGAAATGTATTCCCAGAACACCAGACTTGGGAAACGGCCCCAGCGTGTGTGCAGCGGGGCTTTTAAACAGGAGGAGAAGAGCACTGAAGCTGCAGCCTGGAGCCATGACTGTAAAAGAGAGCAAGAAAGTATAAGTGAAAGAGAGAGAGACAGGGTGTGTGTGTGTTTGTGTGTGTGCGCGCACGCGTGCGCATGCATAAGGTGGTGGGTGTGAGAGAGGGGGAGGTTGCTTCCTCTCCCCTCCTATCACTGCCCACCCCTGTGCCCACACCTTTCCACCTGGCTACTCCCTCTTCCTGTGCCCCAGTTCCTACCACATGCATCCCCCACCTGTACCCCCAACAGCTCCCCAGCCTCTGCATCACCTACCCACCTGGATGCCCTCTCTCCCTGTGCCCCTACTTTTCCCACTTGCACCCCACACCAGCTCCTCCACCCCCTCCCACCCATCTGCACCCCATACCCCACCTGGCTGCCTGCCCCCTCTCCCTGTGCCCCTACTTCTCCCACTTGCACCCCCACAGACTCCCCCAGCCCCTCCCACCCATATGCCCGTATCTAGGGTTGTCATACCTCCCCTTTAATCCAGGATGCTTATGAAAAATACATGGTGCAGGGATGCAATGGTTCCAATTGCCCTCCTGCACTATGCATTTTTCATAAGCGTCCTGAATTAAAGGGGAGGTATGACAATCCTTCCTTAGCCCCTCCTACCTGCATCCCCATTCCAACTCCCCCAGAATCCCTAGCCTCTCTCACATGCACCCCTATTCCAGATCCCCTATTCCAAGCCCTACAGCCCCCACCCCATCTTCCACCAGTCAACCCTCCTTCACCCCAGTCCCCATTCCAACTCACCCTGGGGAGGGGAGCATAACTGTGGTCTGAGACCAGGCCCACCCCAGCCTTGCTATGCTCCTGAAATGTACAAATACAGAATGGGGGATACCTGGCTTGGCAGCAATACATATGAAAAGGATCGGGGGATTGTAGTTTATCACAAATTCAACATCAGTCAGCAGTGTGATGCAGCTGCAAAAAAGGCTAATTCAATTAGGCTGCAGTAACAGCAGCATAGTTTCCAAGTCATGAGAAAGAATAGTTCCACTCTATTTTGTGCTGGTCAGATCTCATCTGGAGTACTGTGTCCAGCTCTGGACGCCACACTTTAAGGAGGACATCGATAAATTGGAACAGTTTCCGAGGAGGGCAGCAAAGATGGTCAGGGGTCTGGAAACTAAGTCTTATGAGGAAAGGTTGAAGGAGCTCACTATGTTTAGCCTAGAGAAGAGAAGACTTAAGGGGAGACATGATAGCGGTCTTCCACTGCCACCTGAAGGGCTGTCACAGAGAGGATGGCAAAGACTTGTTCTCTTTGCTCCTGAAGGTAAGACTAGAAATAATGGGCTGAAATTACAAACCCCCCCAGAGATTTTGGTTAAATATTAGGAAGAATTTCCTAGTGTTAAGAGCTGTTTGACAGTGGAACAAATTGCCTGGGGCGTTGGTGAGCTCTCCTTCTCTCAAGGTTTTCAAAGAGAGACTGGACAGCCATTTGTCAGGAATGCTGTAGTTGTGGATTTCCTGCATTTATCAGGTGGTTGGAGTCTAGGGGTGTGCATGTCATTTTCATTATTACAATAAAGATACTGAAAATTGTCATTTTCATTATGTTATTGCAATAACAAAAATGACAAAAATAATGAAAATAGAAATGAAAACAACATTTTGTTTTGAAATAAAGGTAAAACACTGAAAAACATATTTCTGGCTATAACGTTTTTGATTCTTATTCAATTCTGATGAAGCTTGGGAAATGTGTACCCCATTAGAGAGGGCATTGTGTGTACCAATGTTCAGATAAAGGGAACTGATTTTATAAGCACTAGAATGTTGTGATTTTAAGAAAAGCTTGATACACATTCATGACTACAACATCTTTATCTTCCATCCAATTTGCATGAAACAAGTGAATATTATGTCCCTCCACAATCTTAATACTCCTGCCAATTTTCAGAAAGCTTGGATGAAGGGTCCTGATGGTATAAGACATTAACTTGAAAATACATTTCCAGCTGTAACATTTTTATATTTAATTCCGTTTACAGGACATTTGGCAGGAATGTATCACATACCTTCCCTGTTATCTCTGCCAAACTACAGGACAATTTGATAAAGGGACCCAACTTTAGAAGCAATTGAAGTTGTCCCCTTGAAGACCATTATTCATATAAATATCAGCACATGCAGTGCCAGTCAGAAGCAGGCACCTGACATGGCAGGGGGAGGGAGACTGTAGGAGGAAGGATGGGGAGCAACCCAACAGACTGACAGACACATTCACTGGCCAATTACTGCATGCTTCCAGCTTTACAGGACCAATTGGTGGTGGCTTCNACCCTCAGGCGGGCATAGAAGGGACATAACTGGGACTCTGGGGATAGCATCCCAGCAATCAGGAGACATAGTTTATACATCCATACTGGCCAATTATCATCACAATCACATCCTACAGCACTGTGACAGAGGACATTAGAAAATCTCTATTGCCTATTTCCTAAACAGATGCTTCTGATTTCCAAGTAACAAGTGGGGGATAGAAGTTGGGATGGTCACAGCAGAGAATGAGGATATTTGGTTGACATTTCTTCTGGCTAATTGGCATCACAAGCTGATCTTATACCACAGCGACACGTAAGAGAATCCCTGACATAAGTTCCTTCTCTGCTCATGCTGTTCAGGCATATATAATTTAAACCCTTTATCTCATCTTTCTGATATTTGGCAGAGATTATCATGAAAGTGTGATATACAGTCTTGACAAATTTCATGTACACTGGTTGGACTAAAAAAATGTTACAGTCAGACATACATTTAGAAGTTAATTGTTTATACCACAAGGACCATTATTTCAATCCTTTTAAAAGTTGGCAGAGATAGTAAATATAGGAAGGGGTGTAAACCTGCCAGGTTTCATCTATATTAAATGTGAGGCAAATAAGTTACAGCTAAGAATGGGTATTTTCAGACGTTACGGGGCCACTTGACCCCGTACTGAAAACAACCCTGTCATTCCCTGCCGGGGTCACCCCGTCATGCCATATCAGACGTGCCGGGGGGATACCGGTGGGGAATGTTGGAGGGGGCAGGTCCGCGCAGCGCAACGTGCGGCCGCACAGCCCCGCCCCCTCCACGCACCCCCCCGCCTGCCCTCCAGGGAGACGGGCGGGCGGCGGGGCCACTGCGGCCGCCGCATCGGGCTGGAAGCGCCATGGCCAGGGATCCCACTGGGGATCCCGGGCTGTGGCAACCGGCCAGACGTTACTTTTTTTTGGTCCCCGCTGGGGATCTTTTTGACCACGTTTCCTGGGACATTCCCCCAGCTAGCCCGGGAAGCGTGGTTCAAATTGACCCCATGTGGGGATTCACCATGGCAAACATCTGGTGGCCGCCAAACAGACGTTCGAGACACGGTGACCACAGGTGGGCATTCACCGTGGTTCACCGTGATCTCGTAACGTCTGAAAATACCCAATGTATATGAAGATTTTTGCAAAATGAATTAATTCAACTGCTTCTAAAATTGAATTCCTTAATCCAATCATCTTGAAGTTTAGTGCACATAATGTCTTCCATTGGAGGTAAAATCCCTCCATGTTTCAGCCAAATATAATGAAAAACAAAACCGTTATAGCCAGAAATGTGTTTTCAATTTAAACCCCTGGAAAATGAAAATGGAAGAAAAAATAAAAATGATAATTTGATATTTATGAAACCAAAACCAACATATTTAAATAACAAAAATGAAAAATGAAAACAACATGGGCCTTTGATGCACATCTCTAGACTAAATGACTTTTGAGGTGCCTTCCAATTCTGTGATTCTATGAATGGTGACTGCAGTAGCCCTCCCAAAGGTGGCCCAGGGATCTGGCTTATACTAGTCCCATTTGTTTCACTTAACAATCCAGAAGTGGGAAGAATTTTAGGAACTTTGCCTAGTTCACTGTTACTCTCATAAATTAAAGATTTTATATCATGGTTGAAATCCTGGCTCAATTTAAGTTAATTGCAAACCTCCTTAGACTCCATTGGAGAGGGGGAGGGGACTTAAATAGTGTTTAAGTGGCTTTAGAGCCTAAGTCTGAAAGAGACTACTTTCAGAAGTAACTATGGCATTTAGGCAATTAACATATCCATCCTCTAAATATTAGGGTAAATATTAGCACTTCAGTTGGACTGATGCTGCAAATAAGTAGGGGTGTGCACCAGGTCTCCATGTTGTTTTAGTTTTTCGTTTTCATTATTCAAAAATGTTGTTTTCATTATCATTATTAACGGGAATGTCGTTTTAGTTTTTGTTATCATTTTTGTTATTTTGGTATCGTTTTTGATATCATTTTAGTTATTGATATCGGTATTGTTTTTGTTATAGGTATCAATATGCTCTATCAATATCATTATCAATATTATTGATATCGGTACCATTTCAAATGAAGATTTTATTTTTGGTATTGGGATCATAATTGATTCCCGTGCACATCTAATATTTATCTAAATCTAAGGGAGACAGGGGAAGGGGAAAGAAAAACTATCTATTATCTAATCAATTATCTATATAAATATTCTAATCTAATCTATATGTCAATAATAAATATCTATATCTAATTTATATTACCTATCTATATATAATGTACAGGTGGGAGAAGGGCAGGGAAAGGGAGAAGGTAAATTGTAGGGTATGAGGAAGGAAAGGTATTGGTGGTAATATCTAATAAATAAATAAAACAATGAGGGCTAGGGAGGATTTTTTTAATGTGCAAGCACCAGAGTTCTGTAACACAACCTGACAAGCAGAGCTCTCACAGAACGGAGAGAAAAAAACCTGCCCTCCCATTATAAAGGGTTGCAGTGCCCTCCCCTAGAGCCTCCCTGATTGGTTATGGGAGGCAGCAGGTATTGAGCAATCACAGAGTGCCATGGGACTGTTGGGGCCTGCTTGCTCTGCTCATTGGCCAGTGATACATCCATCAGATACTGCTGAGCTGCTTGCCCCTCCCAACACAGGCACAGTTCAAGAATTCAACCCTGTTTAGGGCTTCGAGATGTCTGATCCCTCCTCACCTCTCCTCATTTCCCCTCCAAAGCCCAACTGCCACAGCACTAATAACGACGTCAATGATAACGACATTATCATTTTTGTTTCTCATTATCATTTTTGTTATTGTTTTTATCGCTTTTGTTATCATTTTCTGTATCGACATTGATATCATTATCGTTATCGTTATTGGTTTTCTGTTGTTTTTGATATTCTCGGTTGTCGTTTTCATTATCGTTATTCTTGGTTGTCGTTTTTGTTATTGCAATAACGAAAACAACCATTTTTGTTATCATTATTGTAATAATGAAAACGACATGCACACCGCTATAAATAAGTGCTTGCTCTTGTGTTAGACAGCTGGAAGATCATAGGCTGTTGGTGGAATCCGTGTTCTGTTTAAGCTAATCTCAAAACTTGTATTGAGTTCAATCGAACTATGGTTTTACTCGAAGTCACACTGAATTTTAATAAGTCTTAGACTCCCAACTGGAGAATGAAAGTAAGGCTTATATTGCTAAATCACTCTGATATTTTTGACACTTCTTACCTGCTCAGTTCACACATTTATTGCTTCATTATTCTTTTCACATAATGTACCTCAGATTGTCAGGGTAGTTGAACTCTTCCATTACTACAAGTGATCTTTGCTCTTTTTGCAGCTCCTGTGGATTGTTGTTCAGAACTCAAGCAGCTTGCTCTGGCAATGGTACCTAAATGAGGTCACACTTCCAATTCAGATGTTTTCATGTGTTTAACTTGAGCTTACCAGTAAGTTCTTGTCTGCCTATTTCACTCAGAAAACATATAGTTTATAAAACCCCTTCTCCTTCCTTCACACTCTCTCTCTGATTTCTTCCCAATATCACAAAAGCATTCATAATTTAGGTAGTGTACCACTTTTTGGATCAGTCTTACTGCACAGGTGTGCCAGCCTGTCCTTGCTTGATGTCTCCCTGGCCAATTTTAAATGAGACATACTGTCACGGAGAAACATGGGGTCATACACGTGTAACACGGGACTACATGTTTGGTAAATGTGTGGTGCCAAGGGCTTCACATGTATGTAATGTTACTATACATGTACACTATGTAATGTCAAAGGTTCCACATGTTTGTAATGTTAACTCTGAGAACTGTAGAACTCAAATTAGGCCTCTCACACGTCACCAGTCTACAGGAACTACAAGAGATAACAGAAAGTGTATTCAAAACATCTGGCTTGCTAGACAGCCTGTGGAGATGTTAATGAACTTCCATGTTTACCTGGGTTGACTACGTGCCCCGAACCACGATCCCCCAAAGGCAGGAAATCCGAGACAAAGAAGAGTAAATGCTATTTAAATGGGAGTAAGATACAAAGAGAGATCAACTTCTTCTTGCAAAGCTGCTGCGAGAGACATCTACATATGAATGAGCAGCCTGAACACAGCAGGCTGGGGACAGCATGAAGTGAGAGACAGATTCCACTCTCTAAGCCAAAGAGCCCAGCCAGTCACCTTATGGCTGAGAAACCAGAACTTCTGGACTCGCTAGGGTAAGATGAATAACTTAGGAACTCAACCAGTATAAGTTAGGAATGCGTTATATTTACCTTTTATTTCTATTACCACTCTGTTTAACTATCTTGTTTATGTAATCAATAAACTTACTTCTTATTTTATGAAGAAGTGGTCAGTGTCTAATATTGGAACACAAGTGAGCTACAAGAGCCCTCAAGCTCTTGCGAACCCAGAGAGTAAAGAGTCTGTAAACGGGAAGGATCGGGCCCTTGTGTGACAAAGGAGTTTCATTGTGGCACACTTGAATTAGCCAGAGAGAGAAACTGATTCAAGAGAACTGTGCGCAAGGGAAACTGAGTCACTCAAACCCGGTAAAGTGGGGGTGAGGACCCCCAAACCCATGACACATACCCACGCAGGTCTCCATACCCCACTAAATTGCGTGTTCGCCTGAAGGTAGCATGGGTGGGCCTGCACTCCCATGACTCACGCATCTCCCACTCATGCCCACACACAGAAAATCTGGGATGCTCCATGTAGAGGCAGGAGTGGGTGGTGCATGGGTAGAGGTGCACAACCAGTTTACACCCATCCCAGTCCTTTTAAATCCCACCCCCCACTGGACACAGTGCCCATGGACCTGCCCCCCAGCCATGCCTGCTTAAAAATGGCCACTATCATAGAAATCCCAATCTCATTTTAATCTACCACTTTATGAAATGTGCTTAACAAAGTCCAGTAACTATCAGAACATTCGAGAAATGAATTATTTTAAGGAAAGAGACACAAATCAGCTGCTCCCTCACATACATTTCCTGTTTGAACAGGTAAATAATAATGGCCAGAGAGAAAGTTTGGAGGGGGGGGGGATAAAAAGAATGTTTAATTTTCTGTGTTTATTACTAACATTACTGTATGCTAGAAGATGAGAAAGTGAGAAGATAGAATTCACTAACTGGTGAAAAACCAATAGGCAAAATTTATTGATTCATGACATTAAGTAAGGCCGGAAGGTGTTAAGATGTTCCACTCTCACTTTCCATGTAACAGAGGCTTTAGCTTTATGGACTTCACTCTGTAATTCCACATCTAATCCAATAACTTGCTCAGGGAAGAGACAACAACAGTTATAGGATCAACATCTCCTTCTCCTATTTTGAAGACATTTTGCTTAGATTTTGCAAATTAGAACTATCCACCAGGTTCAGCATGCCTAGTGATTCTGGTGCTTCTGTTCTCCTGATTTCAATATTTGATTTCTCTGGCTCTGTTAAAAATCCTCCAGACAAAGAGAATCAGACACTGCGTGCATCATAAAATCTACTTTTTCACACCTTGACAGCAACAACTGATGTGTATCCTAGGGCCAGTCAATCTGTAACATTGCAGTGTTTTGAGGTTACCCAATTTATTCCTGCGAGTATTTAACCACCCCACCACCACAACAAACAGATGAAAAAAAGTTTCCCTCACTACTGAACAAATAGTTTGCTCTCCCCTTCACATAATATAGCATCCTGAATATTTACCTTAGTTCATTTCTTGGTTCATTGTCACTAGACCTGAAACAGATTGCCCTATTCCTCTTCATGGAGTGAATCCACAATTTGTACATGGCACCTTTCAGTGCATGCACACCAAACAGAAGACTATTTTGCACAAGTTTAAAAAAGAGTTTTGTATATAGTGTGCATGCACAGAATAATGCCGATCATGATCACACTAAAGTGAAGCTCCATTTCTAACAGTTAACAAAATGCTTCTTTGTGCATGCACAGAAAAATTCTGTTGTGTGCCTGCACAAAATGGCAGCATGCATGTTCTAGATCTCCAGTGGAAATGGGGACCGATCATGACCAATTCACGTTCTGCTGCACCTGGTTTTCAATTGGGCAGATCCATCAAACATGAAATCCTCCTCAGGATGACAGGGTCTCAGGACTGCCTGTCATCACTAACAGGGAGAATTTAGAGAAGTGTCATGTCAGCATGTATTGCTATAAAAGAATGTGGGCCCTTTAAGAAGCCATGCTAAATGAGTCTAAGAGACTACAGCTAGGATAATCACATATCTGGCTATAAAAGGCTTGTGAGTTCAGGAAGTAGGGACACCAGTGGCAGCTGGTGGAAAGAAGGAGCTGGACTGCAGAGAAAGGCATAGAAAGACACCTTCTTGGGGAGCTCCAGCTAGGCAGGATGGACAAGGTAGGCTGCCAAAAAAGCTGTTAGGAACCCAGAGCCTGGGAACCATATAGAAACTGTTTGGAAGCCTCTAAGGACACAAGTGGGATTCACTTTATTACACTCAGAAGGGACTTTGTTAATGTTTATGTTTGTTTGTTTGTTTGGGGACCCATATTACCATGGGAGAAACTCCTATCAGTAGGATTTGGATTGGCTTTAAGGGAGGAAGGAGGACAGACTTTCAAACCCCCTAAGTCTTCCTAAGTGGGAGAACTGCTCCAAGAAACAGTGGCTTTGAAGAGATTTGGGTGTGGGAACAGCAGGAGCTCCCCTCCCCTTTGGATAGTTGGTAATGGTTACACCATCCTCAGTGAAGGAGAGCTGTGCTGCTACACCCAGAAATTTTGTTTCATCTCTGATTGTCACTATAAGGGAATCAAAGTGGTTTCCTGTACATAAGATAAAATAATACCACATTCACACCTTATGGTGGCACAGTGGCAGCACTCCCATAAGGAAAAGATGTGGTGGGGGAAGGAGTCCGAGACTGGCATAACTTCCGGTGTGAACAGGGTTTTGCTGTGACAATGCTCATGAATACCAGCGCTGGATTTTTAGCCCTGTCATTTGCGAGCATTGTGTTCACACCGGATGGTATGCCAGCCTCCACCTTGTTCCCCTGCCATGTCTTTCGCTCATGGGAGTGCCACTGTACCACTGTAAGGTGTGAATGTGGAATCACTCATACTGGGTTAGACCAATTGCCCATGTAGTGCACTATCTTGTTTCCAGCAGAAGCCAGAGGTGGATGTTTAAGGGAAAATGCACAAAAACTTGACCTACATAAGTGATCCATTCCTAACCATTTTGTCTGAGGTACTGGCAGTCAGTGTTTGCATTTTCCAACCAATTTGGGTAACTAACATATTTCCTGTATATGAGAAAGCCTCTTCCTGCAGAACTCTGTGACCTTTAAGGCTTTTTTTGGGATGTTTAGATTTTTTTATAGTATGTAATATGGTGGTTATTATTACAGATAATGGTCCTGGTATAAGGGCGATGTATTACAGGTGATGGTCCTGGTATAAGGGTGCTGTATTTCCCCCCCCCCCTATGTATTTAGTACATTAGACATTAACTGGCTAGCCCTTCCATGCCAGGAGGGATTGCTGATTAGCAAAGTTCTTTAGAAAGCTTAGCAGACAGGGTGTTAAATTTAACACATTGTGGTAGCAATATTTTATATTTCCATAGCACATGTTCATCCTGTAGTGTTTTGCAGTGTGGGAAAGTCTGTATTATCACTATCACATCATGAAAGAGAGGCAGAATACAGTAAAAAAATAAATAATTGAGGGTAGAGCACTAGATAGGGCCTTATTTTTTTTCCAGCTCTTCTCTGAAAGACTCACACCCCTCCCAACAAACTTAAAGGTAGTGTGCTTGGTATATCAGACTCAATAGAAAGAAAGGCTCAGTTGATGGTGCCAACTTACAAACCCATGGTTCCAGAAAGGCTAGGAATACCAAACCTGATGTGTATGCAACTGAACTGTCTCTCCATTCAGCAAATGGATACTCTGATTTGAGCAAATTACTGTGCTGAGCACCAGACCTGACAAGTCGTCAGCTGCAATCTGTATTACTGATTAGCTGATCAGAGCAATAAATAGGTCACTGATTACTTCTGCATCATGTCAGATGAGTATGGTCAGTCAGTATCTTGCGTGATAGCACGACTATTCTATCACTGTTCAAGTTGGGAATGACAATGACACAATCTGCTGATGCTGAGGAAAGGAATTCAAAGCAATTGGAGGTGCATCTCAATCTCAAAATGGATCACAATTGAGATTTTTCCCCTCTTTTTTTTTTTTTTTTTTTTTAAATAATCCTTTCTTACTGTGTTTTGTGATATCACTGCAGCTTATTACATGGAACTTAAGCTGTTGCTGATAGGGGTGGGACTTGGGAGGAAATACCGGTTACCGCATTTACCAGTTACCGGATCTCTGAATACCGGATTAGAACCAGTATACCTGTACCGGATCTTTTCCCATTGAAATCAATGGGCAACTTTTCCCATTGAAATCAATGGGAGAGAAAAGTAAAACCAAAATTACCTGCAAATGCAATTCAATTACAAAAAAAGAGTAAAAACACAAGTGAATCTAACTGCTAACTAAGCAACCAGTACCACCAGACCACACTTTGTGCCCCCACAGCCTCCATTAGACCCCATGGCCAACTACCTATTTTTTAAATTATTCTTTAAAATAAAAATAAGGTTTTTTAAAGGCAAAAGCACTGTTTTAAACTCAAAATGTCAGTGTCCGGCCATCACACAGGAACAGCCAGCCCCCAGCACACTACACTTTGTGCCCCCAGCCTCCACGGCCCCCAGTAGCCCCCAACGGGCCCACTACCTTTTAAAAAAAATTAATTTAAGCAATAGTTTAACTTTTTTTCCCCACAGCGGTGTCACTCAGAAATCAGATTATTAATAAATCGCAGCAACCAACTGCCAGTATTAACAGAGACAGACTACCACTAGTCCTAGACTAACTTTGACTACACTTTGTGCTCACAGTCACAGTCAGTAGCCCGCAAGGGCTGGCCCCAATGTCCACACTACTAATATTTTTTTTTGAAAACTTTTTTTCCCCACAGCACTGGCACTCAGAAATCAATCACAAATCATTAGATTGATTCCATCACAGCAACTGCAGGGCTGAAACCACCAGCATCCCAGAAACCGAAGTTCAGAGTTTAATGTGGGGTTAACTTACAACATTGCATCACTGTTAGTTTTGTTTACTTTTCCCCCCCCAAACCAGACCCCCAAAAGAGATCACATTACTTTCGCCTACCTTTATCCTGAACCTCTGAATCCTCGATCTTCATTCCCTCCTTGGCCACCAGTAGTCTTAATGGTTCCTTTTTGCAGGGTGATGGGAATATCCTTTGAACCACCACCACCCATTTCTCAATTCACACAGATACACTCACACAGGTAAGATTTATTAAGGGGTCCTCTTAACATAAGGGCTCATTTCCATGGAAGGGAAAAGGAAAGGTTCTTCCATTCACACCTGAGTCCACTGGGTCACAGGGTTCAGCCCAAAGTCCTATTCCTAGACCTGGTCAGCGGTTCATTAATTCATCACCATTCACACCTGAGTCCACTGGGTGGTGAGGGAGGGCAAATTTGGAGTATGTGTTTGTGTGTGTTTACTTTGTATACGCAATGCTGCATGTGCATTCATATGGGATGGGGGGTAACCCTGTCCCAACCATGTCCAAACCCCAATGTCATCACTCACCTACTGGAGTGCTCTTGGTTTAATTTCTTCTCCTCTGGAATGCCAGTTGTTTTCCATGATGGTAGCACTCAGGCAGGCATTAGGCAAGGCTACAGAGCAGACACAGAGATGCCTAGTAGCACCAGAGGATCTACAGAACACACACTGGTGCTAAAAGGCAGCAATGCATCATGCAGTGCACTGCTGGGCTGGCAGTGTTACATAATCAATAATTCTTCTGCCATTGCTGTGTCCTTTCCTCAGATAGTGTAATTGTAAGAGTCCTCTTCTAGACAGACAAAGTCAAGTCAGTCTCCAGGGTGTGGAATGCTTTTTATTTTAAATCCACAGGCTGAGGCCAGGCTACAGAGACACACAGGGACCCGTTCTCTTCAGAGGATCATCAGAAACACCCGCTGAGGAAAATGGGCCCTTATTGCATCATGCAGTGCACTCATGGGGGGTGGCTGGCATTCATCCTCTGCCTTTGTGGTCCATTCTGTTCCAGATGAGGTGCCATAGCTGGGGTGCTGGACCCTCTGACACAGAAGAACTAAACCCTCAGGAATTAATTGTATTTTAATCCATGGGGAATGTAGTCCTACCACATCTGGAGGAGCAGTGATGGTGGTGGGGAGTTGGGGACACATTAGATGGCTGAGGGGGGTCAGGCTGTAGCTTGGGTGAGAGAGAAGTGGGTGGATGGGGAGGGTGCTTCAGGAGGGGGGCTGGTCTGGGGAATGGGCCGTGTTGTTGGGGAGCAGCCCCCACCCCACGGAAGACGTTCCGCCCTCCCAAAGCCCTCTGCACATCTTCCTGGGGGCAGGGGCAGCCACCCCATGCATGTCGGGCCGGGCTGGAGCTTGGGTGAGAGAGTGGTGGGTGGATGGGGAGGGTGCTGCAGGCAGGAGGGGGCTGGTCTGGGGAATGGGCCATGATGTTGGGGAGCAGCCCCCACCCCCAGAAGATGTTCTGCCCTCCCAAAGCCCTCTGCATGTCTTCCTGGGGGCGGGGGCGGCCACCCCATGCATGTCAGGCCAATGTGTTTCTTTTGTGTGGTGTGCTCTGTGACTGGGTGAAGGGCCCTGCTGGGGTGTTCCATTCCAGACTCAGAGGATGGAGTGCAATGGATTAGCCCCGCTGGGGCACTCCACTCCAGTGTATGTGTGTGTGTGTGTAAGAGAGACAAGAAAGATAGACAAGACGAGTGCACCCCTTGCCCTTCATGGATGGAATGGGAGCAAAGGAGGCAACTTGTGGGCCAGCAATATATGGGAATAAGTAGTAGATTTCCTACTACTTTTCCCTGGTGGAGTGCTTGGACTGGGAATATTGCCCTGCTGTGGGTGCCATGCTGGCTGTGCAAACCAAGACCATCTGCTGCTCTGAACTCATCAATGACACTGCTGACCAAACTTCAGGCTGATGTAATTGCCTGAGTCTTGTCAGGATGTGCACAGGTGCAGGGGACTGAAGGTAGCCGGAGAGGATATCCCCTAGGACTGGGCAAGCACATCATGTCCCCCAGTAAAAGGTCTCGCCCTTCATGAACCCAAGAAGGGGAAGGTTAGTCTTGAGAAAGACCAACTCTTCCACTGTATTTGGGTCCAATTTCGAGAGATGTGGGGTCACAATGTCTCCTGCCACACTGAACACCCGCTCTGAGGATACACTCGTAGGAGGACATGAGATGTATCACATGGCTACCTTTGCAAGCGGGGGCCACACATGGATCTTCAATGACCATGGTCATTGGTCAATGGTCATGGGTTTGGTGGATACAGGGCATGGGGGCTTGGCAAGATATTGTGAAACATAAGTGTTTGCAATATCCTCTTGCTCTGGCTCACAAGTAGGTCCTGCATCCTCCTCCACTCATTCCTCCAGCCATGAAAGAGTCATGGAGGACTGGGCCCCACTTGCAATCCCTGTAGGAGCAGTAGCACTTGCCTCATGCTGCGGGGGCCACTGCACTTGGAAATACTGTCACACCTAATTGATGAGCTCGCCCCTAAAGGTCGTGAAGGGAACAACAAGTGCTGCTATCTTCCTCTTCACCCGTGGATCGAGTACCGCTGCCAGGAAATGTGGCCAACTTTTCAGCAACACTTCAAAATGTCTTTCCAAATTGTTGACCAATGCCAGTGACAGAGCCCTCACAGACTCACAAAGGTCACTGCGAGAAAGAAATGCCTGCATTCATTGCTTCAGGATCATGAAAAGCGGTAACACTTGGCACAGACTGGAAACCTTCGAGCTGAGCTCCACCATGTCAATGTGAAATGGCTACAGAACCTGCGTCAGCTGCTCCACCGCTGTCCAGTCCTCCCCGGACAGTGGTGTTGCCCCAATGCTCCGCAACAAGCATAGGGCATGCAGCACCTACTTCTGCTCCAGGAGTCATTGCAGCATAAAAAAGGTGGAGTTCCACCTCATGACAACATCCTGTATCAGACAGTGATGAGGGGAGCCCAACTCCTGCTTCTCTCACAGCGCCCGGCTGGCTGAAACTGATCAGTGGAAGAAACTGGCAATCTTCCTGGCAGTTCCAAGGATCCCTTCCATAGCTTCGGTCCCAGAGATGGCATTCTGAACCACCAGATTCAGAATGTGCGCACCGCAGAAAATATGGGTGTAGCCACCCTGACTCATAGCTGCAACCATATTTGAGGCATTATCAGTTACAAAGTAACAGACTTCGAAGCTAGATCCCTCAGCATGGGTCCACCTACCCAGGATGGATCTTATCACCCTGAGTATTTGCTTCACTGTGTGCTCACTGTCAAACTCACAGGCATCAAGCAATGCCCAGCATGGCTTGCCAGAGGTCACCACTCCTCCAGTGCTGCTGCTGCTGCTCTTCACTGCGCTGGTGACAGCTACTGGTGACATCTGCCACCAGTGTGCAGTCAACGCAAGATAGGCATGGACCACACTCTGGCTAGTCCACAGGTCCATGGTAAAATGTACCACAGCCCCCTCCATGTGTGAGAACTCCACAAGGAGCTGGGACTTCACCCTACCATACAGAGATGGGACAACCTTCGAGCGGAAGGTTTTGTGGCAAGGGACACTGTACCTTGGCTCTAGAAAATTCAACAGCTGCTTGAACCCAACACCCTCAACAAGTTTGAATGGCTGCTCATCCAGGGCAATCACTTCCACAATTGCCTTGGAGATGGCCACAGCCCGGGGGTGTCTGGGTGCAAACAGCTTCCTCTTTTCCCAGAGTGAAGTTACAGTCTGCTGGGAGGATGATGACAGGGAAACACTAGGCTGGGATGAGTGGCTAGCACTCTTCCTCTGCCTCTTCTGGGGATGGGTGGTGGTTTCAGCACCATCACGAGACAGCCCAGCAGTAGCAGTTGTAGTTGGAGTGGAAGAGGGCTCCTCCTCCTCTGGGAAACTATCACCCACAACCTCTACAACTGCCACCTCCCCACGTGGTCACTTGGAACGTGACCACCATGACTGACCTTGTCATAGCAGTGCAAACACACTGCCTTTGAGTTATCTTTCTCCCAGATGTCGAAATGAGACCACACCCAGGATGTGATCCTCTTTGTGTTTGTTCCTGGGAGGGCAGGAGCAGCACGACTTGGAGTAGACTTCACAAAGGCAGTGCTCATTGCAACACTTGCAGAAGGGGCGGTGGAAACAGGCACAGCACGTGTGGGTGTAGAGGGCAGGGCCAGAGAAGATGTGGGCACACTACAGTGCGTGTCAGCAAGGGGAGAGGTCGTAGTTGCAGGTGCGCTAGATTGTGTGTCAGTGGAGGACTTGGCCGGGGAAGCAGGTGACTGCAAAAGTGTACGTGCATGCGCAGGGGACAGTGGTGCACTAGGAACAGGAGCAGAAGCAGAGGAGATAGCCAGTTAAAGGTCAACTGCACTAGCCGAGGAAGAAGGAGTCCCCTTCTTCCTGCTAGGCAGTGACCGGGAGGAAGAAGCACCCTCCTCCCATCCCAGCCTCTGCGGTGGCTTCAAGGTACATCCAGAGACCTTAATCTTGGGCGCGCTTGAAGCTGGTGTGCTTGAGGAAGAGGCCACAGGTGGCCTTACTTCTGGTGTCCCTGTGCCAGTCTGAGTAAGCTGCCTAAGAGGAAGAGGCTTCTTGCCTCTTCCAGCACTGCCACTCATGGTTGGTTTCTTAGTTCCATGTTGGCCGCTCATCTTTAAGCTGTCACTGACTGTGTCACCAAGAAAGAACCACCGGCAACAGGTGTGTGTGTGTGTGTGTTTTGAAAAACTAACTTTTTAACTAACTTAAAAAACTAACTTTAACTAATGTTTTTAAAAAAACTAACTGGGGTTAACTGACTTTTAAAAAAAACTAACTGGGGTTAACTAATGGGGGCTAGGGTGTGGGCTACAGGTAGGGTCTAGTACTAGAGGTAGAACTAGGAGGTGTAGAGCTAGGGTGGGGGTAGAGTAGGTGGGGTAGAAGAACTAGGGTGGGGTAACACTAACTACTAGGGTGGGGTAGAGTAGGTGGGGTANCACACAGGCATCAAGCAATGCCCAGCGTGGCTTGACAGAGGTCACCGCTCCTCCAGTGCTGCTGCTGCTGCTCCTCGCTGTGCTGGTGACAGCTACTGGTGACATCTGCCACCAGTGGGTGGTCAATGCCAGATAGGCATGGACCGCACTCTGGTAAGTCCACACATCCGTGGTAAAATGTACCACGGACCCCATCGCGTGTGAGAACTCCGCAAGGAGCTTGGACTTCACTCTCCCATACAGAGACGGGAGAACCTTCAAGCGTAAGGTTTTTCGGCAAGGGATACTGTACCTGGGCTCTAGCAAAGTCAACAGTCACTTGAACCCAACACCCTCAACAAGACTGAATGGCTGCTCATCTTTAAGCTGTCGCTGACTGTCACCAAGAAAGAACCACCGGCAACAGGCGTGTGTGTTTGTGTGTGTGTGTGTGTGTGTGTGTGTGTCTAAGTCTAAACTGTCCTAACTCAAAAAACTATAACTGTCTAAACTCTTAAACTCTCTTGAACTCTTAAACTCTCTTGAACTCTTAAACTCTCTTGAACTCTGAGGTGTATGTGGGGTAGAAGAACTAGGGTGGGGGGTAGAGTAGGTGGGGTAGATAGAAGTAGAACTAAGGGGTGGGGTAGAGGAGGCTTAGGGCAAGGGGGTGGGGGTACCACTAGGGGGTGGGAGAGGAGAGGTTTGACAAGGGGGTGGGGTAGAGGAGGGGTAGAGCTAGAGTGGGGTAGAGATAGAGTGGGGTAGAGAAGAGAATAGAGAGAGTAAAGTGGGGTAAAGGTGTAGGTGGGGTAGGTGGTGTAGGTGGTGTAGAGGTTTAGGTGGGGTGGGTGGGGTAGAAGAACTAGGGTGGGGTAGAGTAGGTGGGGTAGAACTAGAGGTGGGGTAGAGGAGGGGTAGGGCAAGGGGGTGGGGTGGAGTGTTGTAGAGATAGAGTGGGGTAGAGAAGAGAAGAGAGTGAGTAACGTGGGATAGCGGTGTTGGTGGGGTAGGTGGGGTAGATATGTAGGTGGGGTGGGTGGGGTAGAATAATTAGGGTGGGGTAGAGTAGGTGGGGAAAGAATAGAGTGAGTAAAGTGGGGTAGTGGTGTAGGTGTGGTGCTGCAGTGTAAGTGTTCATGCTCGATGATGCTCGCGCTCACTTACCCGCAGCCAGCTATGAGTCACATGTGACGTCCAACTTTGCCACATTCCAACACAGTCCAGTGGCTGGAGGATGAAAAAGAATTTTTTAAAAAAAATTCAGTGTGTTGTCCTATGTGCAGTGTGCAGCACACAGTTGCCAGGCCCCACCATTGGCCTGGCAAGCAACCAGGGACCCCCACCCCCACCCCTGAAGAGAACACCAGGTTCAAAAACTGGGGAACCTCCTGGCATTGTCAGCCAGGCATTGTCAACCAGGTCCTGCCAGACTACCAAGCAGCTTGGCACCAGTGCCACCCACCAAAGAAAACGCAAGCCATGCCAGTGAGCCACTGTACGTGCACAGCAATGGGGCACCCCACACCCCAAAAACAAGCAGGCACATCCAGCCAGGCAGCCAGCTTTCTCACATCCCATCCCACACTGGCTCAGCTTCCAAAAAAGCCTCAGAAAAGACACACCCAGCAGCCACACACAGGCCCCACCATTGCCCTGGCAAGCAACTGGGGTACCCCCACCCCCAAACCTGAACACAACACACAAGCCAAGTTAACACAAGCAAGCACACAGCAAGCCACATTTGTCCCCAACCCACACAGTGCACACAGGCCCCACCATTGGCCTGGCAACCGGGGAACCCGCCCACCCCCAAACCTGAACACAAAACACAAGCCAAGTTAACATTAACACAGTGGGCACCGCAGTGGGCACCCCCACACACCCCAAAACAAGTGGGCACAGCCAGGCAGTCAGCTTTCCCACATCCCATCCCCCACTGGCTCAGCTTCCAAAAAGCCTCAGACAAGACAGCCAGTGTTTAGTTGAGCAAAGAGAAGATTGATGGTAGAGGAGAGACACAATTACCCTTTTTGCACTGCAGTCTCATAGAACCCTCACCCAGACACCAACTAAAATTTGGTGTTTGGGAAGGGACTCCTCACCCAGAGACCAACTAAAATAGTTTGCGGTGGGCAACGCAGTGGGCATGGGCACCCCCACACCCCCCAAAACAAGTAGACACAGCCAGGCAGCCAGCTTTCCCATATCCCATCCCCCACTGGCTCAGCTTCCAAAAGCCTCAGACAACTCAGTCATAGTGCTGCAGTGCACACACAGTCCCCACCATTGGCCTGGCAACTGGGGAAGCCCCTCACCCCCAAACCTGAATACAACACACAAGCCAAGCTAACACAACCAAGCACACAGCAAGCCACATTTGTCCCCAACCCACACTGGCAAAGCCTCCAAAAAGCATGCCACCCCACCACAGAACACACAGGTCAGTGGGCACCCCCACACACCCCAAAACAAGAGGGCACAGCCAGGCAGCCAGCTTTCCCACATCCCATTCCCCACTGGCTCAGCTTCCAAAAAGTCTCAGACAAGATAGCCATAGATTTAGTACACCACAATCCAAAGCCAGCACTTCTGCCCCACTACGAGCAGGGCAGTGGGCACCCCCACACCCCAAAACAAGACAGGGCTAGAGACAAACACACCATGATGGCAAGGCCACCATTCCCCACCCCTTGTGCCAGTGGAAAGAAACTCTCATCATGGCATGCCCTTGCCCACTGTTTTCTCAGTGCACTGTGCCCAGTCCCACCATACTACCCA
>QEPC01001934.1:502169-521774 GCA_003113815.1 Sphenodon punctatus | reverse complement strand
TCTAGGGGTACCCTACCCAGGCCAGTCACTAGTGCCCCCATGCCCAAGTACCTCCCCATCCCCCTTGCTAAGGGCACCAAGGGGATCCTGTACTAAGGGAACCCCAAACTTACCAACAGTTGCACACACGCACGACTCCAGCAGTCTCTGGATCCTTTCATCTCCAAGCCTGCTGTAAAATGGCTGGCCAAGCACAAGCTCCAGAAGGTCCCACAGAAGGAAAGAAAAAACCCAAGATTATTGGCCAGCACCAGCAGCCAGTTAAAGTGCCCATACCCTAAAGAAACCTTCAGGATTGGATGACTTTTTTGATTTCAAAAAAGTCAACAAATCCAAGACAGGGTTAAAAAAGGCACAAAATGTATCCATTTGCACCTCTGGGAGGGGGCAGGGTGGGACTCAAGTACTTAAAAACAAAAACAAACTCTTGCATGGCAAAAGACTGCCAACTGCCACCTTCACCAGTTTAAAAGATACAGTAACCAGTACCATTAAAAAGATCCGGTATGGGTTACCAGATTATCAGATTACCGGATTTAAATCCTGTATGCCTAATACCAGCAATACCGGTTACCGGTAGAACCGGTACTCCCACCCCTAGTTGCTGATACTATAAGCCTGGCAGTAACATATGTAAGCTAAGCATATTCATTTCAGTGGTCACATTGCTCAGGCATACAAGAAAGCACAGTAGGAAACTAGGCACCACTCTCTTTTAGCAGAGATCTAAAGAACATTTGAACACCTATTTGGAACAGAGGGTGTTTTTTTAATGACCACAGCTTGAGGAGTGATCCATGGCCACTGAGTGGCACAGCTGTGCATATAGAGTGTATGGGAGGGATTCTATTGGGTGACCCCCAGGGTGGCCACCATGGCCCTGCAGGCAGTCTTCATGCACCCCAGTTATCATGGACTGGCCCTGCAAACAATTCACATGGACAACTTTCCCCCCTCCCTCCAACCTGGCAACCCCCCCCATTCCAATCCCCTCCCAGGTGCTCATCCTATGCCATGACACTCTGCCATGGACACCATGGAAACATAAAGCCACATGAGCCAGTAACCCCTTATTGCCCATGACTGGAAGAATCGCTGCAGCTGCTGCCTGTTCCGGGGCAACAATGGAGGTGCATACTCAGTGGAACATGCAGGAAGCTTCTAGCCTCCATGGTGTGGCACTTCTCTCATGCATTGTGAAAGTCAGGGGTGGTTGTGTTTTCAGCCAATGTTGTGCTGTATTACATGCGCGTATCCTTTAAGAGCTCTTCAGAGAGCTCCAGGCAGGGCTGTAAGCAGAACTGGGGAGGTGGCCAGTCACAGACCTGTCTTAAGGCGTTGGTGGGCACCCTGGTTCAAACAGGCAGCGGATGTGTCTATGCGTTTGGTGTGCACGTTGACTGCATTCCATTGAGAATACCCCTTTGAAATGACATTGGTTTATCAGTAGCATATGTTCAATGGGTATTCCAGTCCCATCTCAAAGTTATCACAATGTGTTCATTTTGGTTTGCACAATCAACAGGTTTGTAGGTTACATCATGCTTTTCTATATATTACAGTGATCACCAAACATGGATATACAATATTAATATATAGTAGTCATTTATGGATGTGTGTGTAGGAGGGAGCAGTCTGACGAGGCTGCTGTTCCTTTAAGAAGAGGGCTGCATGGGCCAGCCAGATGGCTGGGCATGCATAGGGGTGTGACAGAGCCATCCCCATAGTTTGGGACCAGCCTGTGAAGAGAACAGACTGGGAGACACCGAGTTAGAGTGGGCAGGACACTGGCCCTTTAAGACTGAAGAAGAAGAAACCTGGCCATGCCCACTCTGTTGGATATAAGAGGAGGCAAAGCAGAGAGGAAGGAAGTCTCTGCCTGGGAGTTGAAGGGACTACATCTCCCTGACAAGGCCTTCCAATTCTATGCTCTCCAGGGTGCTGAAGAGGAGAACCAGGTACTGGGAGAGGCTGTGCCCAGGAGGGACCTTTGTGCCTGGGGAAGGTTTGGCCAGAGCCTTTGGCTTTGAGGCCTGGCTGGATGGACTTTACTTTGGGGTCTGATATTAGGTTGCTCCTGAGCCTATGAGAGAGACTGACATGTGTTTGCTGGGTGGAGGCGACTGAGCCGGTAGCCTCAGGGATTGTGTAAGCTGGATTGTACTAATAAAGGACTGTGGACTTGTTACCCTCTGGACTTTGCCTGGGCTGGGTCCTACAGGAGGATACCCCCTTCCTCAAGAGGGACTCAGCCGAGGTTCAGACTGAATAGGTGTGGCAGTGGGATAGAGCTAATTCCCCTAAAGAGACCCCAGCAGCCCCATGTGGCCCTGGGAAGACCCCCTGGTACAGTGTGTATCATGTATATTGGTTTCATTATTTTCATCACACTGTCCCCATACACATTTTTGGCTTCCCCTGCATGGCACACTTTGGATTTTTTTGGTAGTGCTCTGGGCGTAGCCATGAGTGAGTGTTGCATGGGTCATGGGAGAGTGCATCTCCCCACACCACCTTCACACAGGCGTTAACATGAGTGGTTAATGGGTGGTTATGCATGGTAATATATTGTTTTAAAACACTAACATTCTCTCAATTTAGACTTCTAAAATGCAGTTTTCTAGTCTATTTCTAGGATGCAATACATCCTAGTCCTTCGTGGTAAGGACCCTATAAATCATTCATGATAAGAATCCTGGTCCTTCATTGGCAAGGACCCCATATATCCAACTTTTCTCTTTAGAAGGAAGGGTGCATGCTAGAGCCACAATGAGCATCCACGAGGAATATTTTATTCACTGAATTTGCCTGTTTGAATCTTATCTGATGAAGCAAATAAATTAACAACCACTATTTGGTTTCCACTTCATCAGATATTTTAGTTTGGTTATTTGGATATTCTATTATTTGGATATTTGGTATTATGGTTATTGATTTACTTAATTTCAGCACTACTAGCTCTATTGTGCATGTTCAGAAGCTGAAACTGAAACAGAAGCTGACACTAAGTAACAAAAATAAACAGATAACCAAAATACTGAAAAACCGAATAAGCAGATATGCGAATATGAATAACCTTTTCGGTTGTGGATATCATTCAGATAGATATCTGAAAATGCAAATAATATCCACAAACAAAAACTTACTCTTCTTTTCAGCTCTAGTATATACATCTTTTTCTTTGCTTCATACTGTCCATGAAAGAGTTGGGAACAATCACTAGGGGTGTGTACCAGGCTCCCATGTTGTTTTCATTTTTTGTTTTCGTTATTCAAAAATGTCATTTTTGTTGTCGTTAATAACGACAATCTTGCTTTCGTTTTTGTTGTCATTATTTTATCATCATTTTTGGTATCGTTTTTGATATTGTTTTTGTTATTAGTATCTATCAGAATCTTTTTTGTTATTGGTATTGATATTCATTATCATTATTGATATTGGTACCATTTCAAACAAAGATTTTATTTTTGGTATCAGTATCATTATTGATTCCTTTGCATAACTAATAATTGTCTAAATCTAAGGGTGACAGGGCAAGGGAAAATGAAAACTATTATCTAATCAATTATCTATATACATATTTTAATCTAATCTATATTTCTACAATATATATCTATATCTAATCTATACTACCTATCTCTATATAATGTACAGGGGGCAAGGGCAGGAAAAGGGAGAAGGTAAAATGTAGGGTATGAGGAAGAAAAGGTATTGGTGGGAATACCGAATAAATAAATAATACAAAGAGGGCTAGGGAGGATTTTTTATGTGCAAACACCAAAGTTCTGTAAAAAATAACCTGACAAGCAGAGCTCTCACAGAACAGAGAGAAAAAACCTGGCCCTACCATTATAAAGGGTTACAGTGCCATCACCCAGAGCCCCTCTGATTGGTTGTGGGAGGCAGCAGGCATTGAGCAATCACAGAGTCTCATGAGACTGCTGGGACCTGCGTGTGCTGCTCATTGGCCCGTGATACATCCATCTGATACTGCTGAGCTGCTTGCCCCTCTCAACACAGGCGCAATTCAAGAGTTCAACCCTGTTAAGATGCTGAAATCTCTGCTCCCTCCTCTCCTCTCTACATTTCCCCTCCAAAATCCAACTGCCACAGAACTAATAATGACAAAGAAAACGACATTGTCACGTTTTTTCTTGTTAGCATTTTTGTTATTTTTTGTTATCGTTTTTGGTATTGTTTTTGGTATCACTTTTTATATTGTTATCGATATCATTGTCATTACTGTTATCGGTATTCTCGGTTGTCGTTTTTAGTATTGTCTGTCATTTTCGTTATCGTTGTGGTTATTCTCGGTTGTCATTTTCGTTATTGCAATAACAAAAACGAAAATGAAATTTTTTGTTATCGTTATTGTAATAACAAAAATGACACACACACCCCTAATCACAGTCATTTTGTCCATAGGAGCACAAAAAGGGGCACACATTGTCTCAAAGCTTTGGGAAAGGCCTCATTGCACCCTCATGGAAATCTGGCTGTTAAACCAAGGGGGGAGAGAGCAGGTTCTGCCATCTTATTCTGTGAACTCTCTCTTTTTGTGCACTCCGGGAACTGGTAGTAGAATTGTGCTGCCAGTTTCTAAGTTCTGTATATCACTACCGCTTGTCCTGCTAGGGCACTATCATCCAAATTGCCTATTTTGGTTTATTGGACCACATTCTTATTTTGTTAAACACACCAGGGTTTCCTCTTGTGCTACCTTGGAAGCTTCATATTAAGGGAAGTTAGCTGCAGGGGATAGAAATTACCTACAAATAACATCAGATACCTTCACAGTTGAACATAATCTAGCAATAATATGTTAGCAGGCTAAATTGCATTAGTTTACAGCAAACTGTATAAATATTCTGACTTGTAAGGTAATAATGCTTTGTAAAAGCCCAAGTATCTCGTAGTCTGATTTTATTATAATTCCCAGCCTTTTCCTCAGTTCTGGATGTGTCAATCATGTCTCTTGATTGCTTGGGATACTTCCCCCTGGTTATGTCCTGAAATTTTTGGGTTTTGTCCCAAAATTTTCAGGACTTGTATTTGCAGAACTTCTGTTAAAATCACAAATGTTTAATTGCTGATAAAATTGGGGCCTTTTATCTAATCTTTCTGAAATTTTGCAGAGATGATACCTTTGAGTGGTACAGTCTGTCCAAATTTCACCCAAATGGGATGGAAAACAAAGACATTACATCTGGAAATGTGTGTGCAAACAAAAAAACTTACATTGCTTATAAAACAGGGACCATTTATCCAATCTTTCAGATATTTGGCAGGGGAAATCCTTTTGGTGATGGGTACAGTCTTTCTAAACTGCTTCAAAATTGGATAGTAAGCAAAGAAGATGAATCTCAAACCATAATGCTTATAAAATCAGGAACCTTTATCCAATCATTCTGAAAGTTGTCTGGGACAATTCTTTTGGTGAAGGGTACAATCATTCCAATGACCATGCAAATTAGACAGAAAAAAAGAAGCTACAGCCTGAAACCTACTTCCAAAATTTCAATTTTATTTATTCTGAAATTTTTGTTTTTATTCCAAAATTTTGGAACTTTTTTCATTTACCTTATTGCAATAACAAAAACAAAAATGGGGTTTTCTTTTTCATTTTTATAAAAACAAAAATGAATTGCCCATCTCTAATTATTAGTCACTTTGCACTCAGGTATCCACAATTAATCACCATAAGCAGTGTCCCATATAAACAAGTCTATATCTGAACACCATGAACAGGTCCTTTGGAAACCCAGTCCCTAATTGTAGGCAGGCAGTGCTTCTCTGGCTATTCACCCACAGTTCAGTGCGTTTCAGCCAGACACAGGAGCTTGGAGCTCAGGAGCCTCTGGTCTTACCCCAAACCCAAGTCCATGTGTGTTCTCCAGGACTCCCCATTACTCACCAGTACACTTAGAGTGCTAAACTATTCCTCAGTAGGGATGTGCAAACAGAATGCAGTTCGGATGTTCGACCATCAGGTCGTTCAGTTCGGCAGAGTTCGGTTCAGCCGAACATTTGGAAAATCGGTAACAATATTGGTGCTGATATCGATACCAATTTCAAAGATTTTATTTTTGGTATCGGTATTGTTTGGTCCAGAAACACTAATACATTTGTTATTTTTATGTTGTCTTAGTTGCTATATTGTTAATGTTTGTTTATTTAAAAGTTTTTATAAAAGTTATATCTGTTACTAGCTGAGTTTGACCTCTCCAATATTTTACCCCTCTGTGCTGCCTTATGGGCAGCAGAATGGCCTCTCCTACTTCCCTTCTCGATGTCTTCCAACCCAAACAATGCACACAAAGATTTTGTGTATGTGTAGGGGTGTGTGTGTGTGTGTGTGTGTGTATAAATATATATATAATTTTTTAATTCAATTTTTTAAATCTAATATTATATTTATCTTATATTTATCTACACTAAATCTAACACCTATTAACTATTCTAAAACCCATGGAACTAAATGGAATACCTAATAACTACAAAGGCCTACACACAGTATACAACTGAATCACTACACAGTGCTATCTCTATCTATCTCTATAAGTAAGGTAACTCCTACAACTATCTATATCTATAGTAACTATCTAATATCTTTCTATCTATATATATTACACAGGGATGGAGAGGGGAGACAGACAGCTCACGCCAAACAACACAGGGAGGGGTACAAAACTGAAATGAAACCTAAATCAATCTAAATTCAAAAACATGGGAAGGGAATCAAGAATGGAATATATAAAGGGAGGAGAGGAGGATTCAATGGAGGGTAGGGAGAAAGAACACAGGGAAGGGTAAAAAATAAAAACAACACCTAAATCTATCTAATCTAAATAAATGATGCTAGGGAGGTAAATGTGTGGGATGGGTGAAATAGGAGGAGGATGGCAATGGATTAAGAACACAAACTGCTATGAGAGGGAGCCTTCTGAAAATGCCTGCTGTCAGGAACAGTGGCTAGCTCAGAAGGTGTTGGAAGGGGGGAGGGCAAAGACTCTTGTTACTTGCTGTGCCTGCCTTACCACAAGCCCCATTGGCTCTGTGCAGCCTATCCTCCTCCGTCCCCCATGTCCAATCACAGACTGCGAAGCCAGTGTTCTGAGGAGAAAAGGGATGGTGATTGGGCAGGCTGGCTGCTACTCCAAGCCTTCCCACCCCTGGTGCCAGGAAGTCTGCTCCTCAGCTGCCTCCCCCTCCCTGGGCCTTCCAGTCACATTTTTGCCATCCAAACTCACCCGAACGCGGCCGAACTGTTCAGTCATTTTTTAGTTTGAATCGAGTTCAGGTTCGGTCAGTTTGGGTTGGATTCGGAAGTTCGGTTCGGTTGTCCGAACAAACCGAGTTCAGTCCGAACTCTGAACAACTGAACTGCATTTGCACATCCCTATTCCTCAGTCCAAGCCTAGTCATCAGGCTTCCTCTAACTGACTAGCCTGAGAGTCAGCACCATGTTCAAGGCTCCTCCTGGATCCCAGCTCTCCAGCAGAGATCCTTCCCTGTTCCTTGCCAGGCATTGACTTTCCCCCTTCTAGCATTGCCTCCTGCTATATATCCAAAGTGGGTGTGGCTAGCCCTTTAGCCTTCCAGCTCTTAAGGGGTCAGTAACTTCCCACACCCAACTGTATACATAACTCAGGTTTTATCTTTTATCACCGGGCTGGCTCTGCCAAGTCCCTAACTAGTTGCTTATGGCATTCAGTGGCAACAGACCAGCCTGTCCAGTCCTCATACTGATTTTTACAACTCTCTTAAAGGGATAGAACTTCTCACAGGCTTCACCCTGCCACACCAATGTTTTAATAGATATCTATGCTTGTTTCCCCCCACTTACAGACCCCTTTCAAGTTTCCCCCTCATCCATTCCCATCCTTGTCACTGTCTCCTCTACATATACCTGCCCTGCATTTGTTCAATTGATAATGTTTACTTGTTACATACTTGAGGAAGTGCCTTGTGAAGCCTGAAAGCTTGCAAAACCTCACCAAGTATAGTTGGTCCAATAAAAGATATCTCAACTAATTTGTATCAATCTCTTATGTTTGAGACCAACACGGCAATCACCCTCTCTCACTAGACTTTAATTTTGAGAAACAAGTTTTTTTTATAGAAACACTTGAAACTTTCAATGATTTATATCTTTGAGGGGAAATTTCAAAATTTGAAATTCAAAAGCCAAAGTTTCTGAAATATGGTTTTAGGAATCTTCAAATGAAACAAATACTTGTTTTTCATATGCTTACAAAATACATTTTAAAATTGTTTCAGTTTGAAAATGACTGAAAAATTAAGTTTTTCATTTAAATACATTTTTGTCCTGAGCTGGGGCAGAAAAACTTTAAACGAACTGACACTTGCAAGACCACACCCTCCATGTGCATTTCTAATCAAGAAGGCATCTCCCAGCTCATGGAGTCCCATGGACACCTAGGGAGGAGTTTATATATACTGATGCTCTGGTACAGCATTGAAAGTAGAGATTAGGGGTATTCCAGTCATGTAGGGTAACTGGTGGAGATTTTGAGTCAGGCTCATCTTTGGAATTTTCCAAAGATTCATTCACCTTTGGAATCTTTTCACAAACCTTGGACACACCTTTTTTTCTGGCCACAGCAGAGAGGGTGTGGCATAAGGGCTACTTTTGTGACTGTTTATCATTGGGAGATTTGCTTAAACTGGTGGAGTCCTTAGCCGGCTTTGGGCAGCCCACCTCCAGAGCTGCTCTCGGGGTGAACCCTGATGTCTGTCTGCTCCCAGCCCTTCCTGGGTCCACCTTAGATGAACCCAGTGAGTTCCCCTGGCCAAGGTCTACCTGCATGGTGCC
Source organism: Sphenodon punctatus (assembly GCA_003113815.1). Classification (NCBI taxonomy): domain Eukaryota; kingdom Metazoa; phylum Chordata; class Lepidosauria; order Sphenodontia; family Sphenodontidae; genus Sphenodon; species Sphenodon punctatus. The sequence continues at coordinate 512,938 of QEPC01001934.1, read as the reverse complement.
CCACACACCATAGAGTTGTGGGCAGATTGCTGAGTTTCCAGGGCAATAACTGGCCAGGAATGTATCTGCAAAATCAGTCCTGCAAGCAGACAGACATCATATCCACTCTGGACTTCTACCGTAGGTCTGTCCAGCCTACTCTGCTACTGTGGCACTCAGGGATGTTCCAAAGCACCACAAGTGGGGATGACCCAGAGCAGACTCTGCTCCGCTCAACATCTGTCAGACCACCTTCAAATGGAATAGCTAGCCCTGGGGTGAATCAAGCTAGCACAGCTTCCCCCAGAGCTGCGGTCCATCATTAAACCCTTTGTGGATGACAGGAAAGAGCCCTTTGATGTTTTTTTATTATTATTATTATTTTAAACAATAAAATTCACTACCAGACCTCTGCTGGCACAGACAGTTCAGGATGGCTTACAATTCATAAAACATAAAAACATCAGCTAAAAACAACTCAAAGGAGGGGAAAAAAATATCCCCTGACTTGAACCCATACCTCCGCCCTCACCCATCTCCTCCGCTAAACGCTTGGTGGAGCAGCCAGGTTTTACAATTTCTCTGAAAGGAGGGGAGGTCCAGGGCCAACTGGGTCCCCACTGGAAGGGAGTTCCACAGCCATGGTGTGGCCACCATGAATGCCCTCCACTGCGAGACCCCCCAGAAGACTCAGGGGACCTTGAGCATGGCACCCCCAGGCAACTGCAGGAGCCGATCCAGCACCCAGAGGGTGAGGTAGTCCTACAGATAGGCAGGGCCTAGGCCAAGTCCAATACCTTGAATTGGGCCTGGAAAACTACTGCCACCCAATGCAGAGAACGGAGCACTGGTGTAATATGCTCCCGGTGGCCCAGTCCTAGAAAAAAATGGGCCGCTGCATTCTGCACCAGCTGCAATTCTGAACCGTCACCATGGGTAACTACACATAGAGTGTGTAACAATAGTCCAATCTAGAGGTGATGAAAGCATGGATGATGGTGTCCAGGTCAGAGTCTGAAACAAATGGCCGAAGCCATTGCACAAGATGTAATTGGAAAAAGGCACTCCTCACCACAGTCTCCACCTGGACATCCAGGCAGAGCTGTGCATCGAGGAGCACCCCCAGACTCCGTATCTGGAATATAAATGGAGGGCAGACCCTGCCAATAATGGGGGTCACCATCTCCATCACCTTATCCACCAAACTCACCTCTGTCTTGTTAGGATTCAGTCTCAGTCGGTTAGACCTCATCCAGTCCCCCACAGCCATCAGGCACTGAGTAAGCATCGAGAGTGCTGGGCTTGGGTCTGTTGAAAAAGAGAGGAACAGTTGGGTGTCATCAGCATATTGATGACATCGCACACCAAACCCCCTAATCACCTCGTGGAGTGGCTGCATATATACATTGAACAGGAGAGGGGACAGAACAGAATCCTGCAGGACTCCATACGAGCGGTCTCGGTATGATGAAAAATACTCCCAAAGCACCACTCGCTGAGTTCTTCTGGTCAGGAAAAAGTGGAATCATTCAAGAACAGTCCCACCAACCTCTTCACAGTCCTGCAGGTGCATCACCAACATCTCATGATCAACAGTATCAAATGCAGCCGATAGATCTGATAGAACCAACAGGGTCGAACGACCCCTGTTCATTTTCCAGTGTAGATCATTCACCAAAGCCAAAAGCGCGGTCTCAGTGCCATAAATACGGACAAAATCCTGAATGAGAGGGATCAAGAAAACAGATGCGATCAAGATCCCCGTGCATCTGTCGAGCGGAGCCACTACCCATTCAATAGGAATGTGCAAACGCAGTTTGGGAGTTCGGAGTTCAGACTGAACTCGGTCTATTCAGATGACCGAATCAAACGGCTGAACCGAACCCAAACCAACTGAACTCGATCCGAACTCAGAAATGACCAAAAAGTTCAAATCGTTTAGGTACGTTCGGATGAGTTCAGACAGCAAAAATGTGATGGGGGGCGCAGCTGAGGATCAGACTTCTTCGCACCAGGAGTAGAGAGGCTTGGAGTAGCAGCCAGCCTGCCGAATCACCATCCCTTTTTTCCTCAGACCACTGGCTTTGCAGTCTGTGATTGGACAACGGGGATATGGGGCTAGGCTGCACAGAGTCAATGGGGCTTGTGGTAAGGCGGGCTCAAGTAACAAGAGTCATTGCCCTCCCCCCTTCCAACACCTTCTGAGCTAGTCACTGTTCTTGACAGCAGGCATTTTCAGAAGTCTTCCTCTCCCAGCAGTTTGTGTTCCTTCTTATTCCTATTCCTAATCCATTGCCATCCTCCTCCTATTTCACCCATCCCACACATTTACCTCCCTAGTTTCATTTATTTACATTTGATTAGATAAATTTAGGTTTTGTTTTTATTTTTTAACCCTCCCTGTGTCCTTTCTCCCTACCCTCCATTGAATGCTCCCCTCCTCCTCCCTTCCTGATTCCCTTCCCCTGTTTTTGGATTTATTTAGAGTAGAATTAGATTGATTTAGGTTTCATTTCAGTTTTGTACCCCTCCCTGTGAGTTGTCTGTGTACCCCTTGCTATGTACCTCTTGCTGTGTACCCCTTGTTGTGAGCTGTTACCCCCATCCCTGTGCAATTTTGTATATAAATATAGATATTAAATAGTTACTATAGATAGATACATAGTTGTAGGAGTTAACTTAGTTATAAAGATAGTGTTAGTGTGTAGTAGTTATTCAATTTTAATATTTTAGAGTGTGTTTGTAGGACATGTGGCAGAGGTGGTAGGGGCCGTGCAAGCGGAGTGGCAGCACACAGCAGCCAGAACCCATTACCACACCACAGGCCTGATTTTGGGTGGCAGGCTTCAAAGGCTCCCAGCAGTGGCACAAGCTGGGTGGGGTTCATTGGCGCCTCCTGCCAGCATCCTCCACTGCCACGCAGGGCACTGGAAGGCCTGAAGTTGAGGAGACTGTGGCTGCAGAAGTAGATGCAGGTGCTTCAGGGGCAGGGTCCAATGTTCACCATGGGCCACCATTGTCACCCATTATTGAGGTGATCCCCAGCAGTCCAGGGCTGGTGGATCCCACCCCAGCTGCTAGAGGCAGGGCCTGATCCCTGGGTAATGGAAGCAGGGAAAGGAGCAGCAGCAGCAGCTATAGGGGGCACCGGGAGAGTGGCAGAAGCATGGTGGGCAGTCTAGCAGGCTCCCAGTACTCTCCTTCGTGGGACATCACTCTGATTGGGGACAGTGAGGCAGACATTAGTCCTGTGAAGGAGATGTCTGGAGCTGAGGCAATGGCTGTCCCACCAAGACCTGTGTCACCACCATGTTCTGCCCCTGCCAGCAGCGCTGGCAGCGGTGTATCACCCGATGCAGTCCAGATGGCAGGAGGGGGCCAAAAATTCTTGGTCTCAGCGCATTTTAAGTTGATGTGGGAGAATGATACCAGGGAGGTGCAGTGCATTTTGTGCCAGAAGGTGGTGAAGCATGGGCATGTGCCCACCGACCTTAACACATCTGCCATAGCAAGACACCTCAAGGGATGCCACAGTGCTGTGCTGCTAAGTGGGGAGGCAGGGGCAATGGACACCAGTGGGTTCCTGACTGCAGCAACCAGTCATCCACCTCCATCAGCGGGCAAGTGTCCTGCTCTAACAGCTGCGTCTAGCAGCAGGAGCGGTATCACTGCTAGGGGGGAGAAGCAGGAGCAGCAGCAGCAGAAGCAGTGTCAGTTCACCAAGGAGGAGCTGGGGTGGGGGCAGCTGCCAACTCCCTCATCAGCTACAGAATGTGGAGGGCAGTGTGGCTTACAAGTGAAAGCCATGTGCACGTTGGGGGAAATGATCGCTCTAGATGGGCAGCCCTTCTCAGTGGTCAGGGACATGGGGTCTAGGTGCCTGATTGGCTTCCTGGCCCCCCAGTTTAAGCTGCCCTCGTGCACCACCCTGAGTTGGCAGGTGGTGCCAGACCTGTACCGGACTTTAAAGGAGTGGATGAGGGAGCAGCTGGCAATGGCTGGGGGTACCACTGTCCACTTCACCACAGACCTGTGGTCGAGCAGGAATGCTCAGCATGCCTACTTGGCGGTCACGGCACACAAGGCAGAATTTGGCAATGGCAGAAGGGGTTCTGAAGCAGGGTATAGGTGGGCCCTGCTTCAAGCAGAAGTAATGGACTGTCGCCCACACATTCCGAAACATAGAGGCAGCCCTGACCACCATGGTGAGGGAGTGGGTCACACCAGTTGCGCGCTTCACCAAGGGGTGAGTGGTCACTGATAATTCAGCCAACATCTTGGGAGCAGTCTGTGAGGGGGGCTTCACCAGTATCCCTTGCACCGCACACACCTTTCACATGGTGATCAGGGATGCTCTGGGCTTGGGGGAGAATGGAATTGGGGCAGGCACCCTTAGCTCCCTGATGGAGCGGGGGAGGAAGCTTGAGCGTGAAGGGCAGCAATTTCCTCTGGACAAAGCAGGCTGAGCAAGGCTCCACAGTGCACCAGCTGGAGCAGGATGTGTCCACCTGGTGGAATTCGACCTTCCTGGAGCTCGAGGGGCTTCTCAAGCAGAAAGCCGCCTTGCATCAGGTGCAACTGGTGACAGACAGTGGGGCACATCCAGGGTACAATGGGGCGGAATGGGAGATCCTGGAGCACATGGTCTTTGTGCTCAGACCATTCCTGGTCATGACAGAGACTGTGAGATCATCCATGGCCACCATCAGCCTCTTGTGCAGAGTCTCCTCAGGAGGCTGGAGGAAATTCTCCAGGGGCAGGATTGTGGCACTCAGGTCAGGAAGCTCACCGATGAGGTGGTTGACCTGGTGTGGTAGCTGAAGACGAGGATGAAGACGCGTTTCAACGAGGTCCTGGGGAAGGCGGAATACATTTTGACAACCAAGCTGGACTCCAGGGTCAAGGGTAGCATGGCATGCCAGACAGCGCTCTATGGGCACTGGAAGGGTGACCTGGTGGACAGGGTCTGGCAGGCAGAGTAGGCTCTGGAGAGTGCATGGGAGCAGCAGCAGCAGGAAGCCCTTGGGGATGGTGGGAGTGGGAGCAGCCACCCCTTTCAGCTGTCAGGGTCTATCCCTGCCCCCAATCCTAGCGGTAGAAGCACCAGCAGCTGTCTGAAAAGCAGCAGCACCCCTATTGTCTGCAGCTCCTATGTTCAGACCACTCTGGGGAGCATGGGGTCACAACAGGGCAAGCAGCGTGGCTGAGGACAGTGGTGGAGATGGTGCCCAGGCAGAGTTACCAGAGGGAGTACAATGGCACCTCAGCAGCAGTGGAGACTTACCTTGAGGAGGAGCTGTGCATTGAACCCAGCAGTGATCCCTTGGTCTACTGGGCTGGTAAGGCCAACGTATGGCTGGCCCTGTTCAAAGTGGCCAAGGGTCTCTTGTCCTGCCCACCAACCAGTGTCCCCAGCGAGCCAGTGTTTTCCATGGCAGGGAACATTTGCTCGCCGCACCGCTTGAGACTGGGGGCCAAGTTGGTGGAGCAGATGCTCTTCCTGAAGGTGAAACTTCCTCTGTTAGGATTCCCTGAGCTGCTCCTGGACATGGATTGATGGTGCAGTGGCGCACACCATCCCATGCCAGGGGCAGTCTTGGGACAGGGCTCCTCCTCAATCTGGGCTGCAGCTGCTGTGCTGAAGTGCTGTCCCTCCCTCCCAATGCCTGGGGCCCACCCTCTCTCTCTCTCTCTCATACTAGATGGCCTCAGCCGGCTTATCTGACTGAACTCATGATGCAGGTAGGCATAGGGAAGCTGTAAGCCTGCCAGCCGGTCTCTGGCTAGACAATCTCGGCCCACCTATCTGAATGGCTCTCTCTTCCCCCCCCCTCTCTCTCTCTCTCTCACTGCACAGTCTTCATCAGCATATCTGAGTGCCTTGCCAAGGTCCCAGCATGCCTTCCCTACTGCCTCTTTTGCCATGCTGCATGTCTGCCCGCCCACCCAGGTTGCAAAGTTCGAACCCTGCCTCGGTCTGCCTTCCCATGCTTATGCCACGCTGCCTGTCTGCTCACCCACCCAGGTTGCCAAGAACGAAGCCTGCCTCAGTCTCCCTTACCATGGTCATGCCACACTGCCTGTCTGCCTGCCCACCAAGATCAAACCCTGCCTCAGTCTTCCTTCCCATGAACATGCCACACTGCCTGTCTTCCTGTCCTGTGGGCAAAGCTGAAGCCCTCCCCCAGCATGCCTACCTCTCATGCCAAGGTGCCTGTCTGCCTGCCTTGGCAACCTTGGTGATGTGCCCCACTGGCCTGGTAATCCCTCTGCTCCTGTCTGCTGGTCCATGGGTGCTCTGCCCTGGTAAATCCAAATGTGCCCATGAAATTCTACTGCCGCCATCTGCTGCTGAATGGGAGCTCTTCCCTGGTAAATCTTACCATCCTAGCTCCATGGCTGCTGCGCACAGGCAAATCCTGCTGCTTCTGTCTCTGCTGTTCCACTGGTTCTGTGCCCAGTCAATCCAATGTCTGCTGCTGCTGCCAATGCCACCTCTCCTGTCTGTGCCACGGGTTCTGTGCCTGGACAATCCAATGTCTGCTGCTGCTGCCAATGCCGCCTCTGCTGTCAGTGCCATGGGTTCTGTGCCCAGGCAGTGTCTGCTGCTGCTTCTGGTAATGCACGTCAGCTATTTGCTCTTCAATCTTGTAGATGGCCATAGCTTGGATGAGTGCACCGGAGGCTGGGGGATGGGTGAACACGAGATTCACCACAGGGCAAGGCTTGTCCAATTTGCAATAGAACTTTCTGAGTTCTGTTGAGTACAACCAAAGCCTGCAATGCCCGGCCAAGCAGGGGTGCCAGCCACCGAGCCCCGGCCAGGCCTCTGCTGCTGCTCCACCGATGCCAGCCAGCCTGCAAAGCCAGGCCAAGCAGGGGTGCCAAGTGCAATTACTGTCGGCTGGCAATCCAATGTCTGCTGCTACTGCTGGTACTGCACATCAGCCATTTGCTCCTCAATCTTGTAGATGGCCATAGCTCAGATGAGTTTGCCAGCAGCCGGGGGCTGGGTGAACAATGGGGCAGAATGGGAGATCCTGGTTCACACAGTCTTTGTGGTGAAACTGTTCCTGGACATGACTGGTGTTCACGGGGATCAAAGAAAAGTAACATCTGGTCGGGCGCCACGGCCCAGAAGCACCGGCAGGATTCCAGGCCGTGGCGGATTTGGCTAGACACTGCAGCAGCATTGGTCGCAGCGGTCGCCCGTCTCCTCCCAGGGCGGGCTGCGGGAAGCGTGGAGGGGGCGGTGCCGTGTGGCCGCATGTTGTGCCGTATGGCCCTACCCCCTCCCCAATTCCCCACCGGGATCCCCCGGCACGTCTGTTAGGGCGTGACGGGGTCGTCCCGTTGGGGGATGAATTTATGGCCCCATCACATCTGAAAACACCCTATGTCTGTAGTGGGTTGCAGGAGAGTCATGATTAAAAATCAGTATGGTCATAAACAGAGCAGCAGCATTTAGATTGTGCCTGCATGTGTTTTATAGTAAATGTTATGCTTTAACACTAAAAAGTAATATAAAAAGCATTATGAGAACTTACTGTACATATTTTCCTTAAAGAAAGCTCTGTAGAATTTCTTTCTTTTTTTTCTTTGAATCAATCAGAAGAAACTTTGAGAATACTGCATTGAAATAAGAGGGGGTTTTGTGTCTTTCCATATGTTAGTGTTGAATCTACTGTAGCAGGTCTGTTTATATCATCTTCTCTCTTTCTATTTTTGCCGTTTGCTAGTTTTCATACATTTCCCAAAGATTTTCTTCTTACGAATAAAAGAGCTTAATTATTTCTATAATGAAAGGATTAGAGTTCCCATGTGTCAATGTTTTCCATTTAAAAATCATTGTATGTATAATAAAATGCAAGTAGTTCATGACCAATGAAGCTGCTTCTTGAATTACCAGAGTAAAAAAGCAAGTGAAAAGAAATACTCAAAAAGGAAAGATTAGAAAGCAAAATGCAACAGGACAGGTGCCATTATTGGATGATAGCATTCAGGTCAGGACCACTGAGAATAAATTAGTGGGGAAAACTGGAGTACAATAGCTGACACCCAAGTAACCTTTTCTGTTTTTGTGGTTTTCACTGTATCCATTCAAGACAGAGCTAGGTATATTGTGTAACAGCTGCCAAGAGAATTTCTTTCTACTATAGTTAAAGCATTTGGAGCATTGTCTATTCTCTACAATATGTATCAAGTTTGTTAGATATTCCAAAACAAACTAGGATTTTCTGCACTCCCAACAGTTGTACATCCATCTAATTTATTGATTTCAGTGGAGTAATTCCTGATTTACACCAAAATGTGTGAGAAGAAATTCCAACCCATGGAAAATTAACTCCATAGCAAGCATACTTCAATGCAGGTGCCCTCAGTGGCTCCCCCAATGGCTCCCCGATTGCACTGAAGAAGAAGGGTGACAGAATAGAATCCAGAAGATAAACATCAAGGAAGACAAGAAATTGCCAAGTATTGCCCTCTGAGCTCCCGCTGATTGATAATAACAGAGTTAAATTCAAACTCCATCTATTCCTGCCAGGCCAGAGTCACAGTCTGTGTTGTAACATGATGTTTGTCACAAAGATAATGATCTAATTAGATGTTAGTTCCTAGGTCTGAAGCTAATCCGACTTTTCCTGTCCATCCTGCATCCCCTAGCTTACCAGTGCAGGGCCCAGACGTTCAGTGCATTCTCTATCTGTCTCCCGCTCCAGGGGAGGTATATCTGGTGTGTACTGTGCAGTTACTGAGAAGCACAGTTTGCCCATTGACCAATCCAGATGAACATTTGAAGATATCAGGTTATTGTGCTTATCATTCCATAGGCAGAGGTGGAGATGGAGGCAGCAGAAAACTAAAAACGTTTACAGGACAAACAACTTGCCATTCAGTGAAATCAAGATGGGGCAAGTGGACAGACAACCACATTCACAGCACAGGTCCTGAGAGGGTATGTTTCACAGGACACCTCCACTGGATGGTGTGATTCTGCCTGTCTCAAATGCATGACTCATGAGATATTGTGCCTTCCTGGGTTGAGGTGTGCAGCCCCTTTGCAAGTTCTGAGCACTCCGAATCTTCTCTTGTAGGGATATGCAAATGCGGTTCGGAAGTTAGGAGTTTGGCCCGAACTCGGTCTGTTCGGACGAACGAACCCGAACCGACTGAACCGAACTTGATTCCAAACTCCAAACCGACCGAACAGTTTGGTCGGTTTGGATCGAGTTCGGATGGAAAAAATGTGTCACTGGAAGGCAAAATGTGACAGGAAGGGGGAGTCAGCTGAGGAGCAGACTTCCAGGCACCAGGGCTGGAGAAGCTTGGAGTAGCAGACAGCCTGCCCAATCACCATCCCTTTTCTCCTAAGACTGCTGGCTTTGCAGTCTACGATTGGCCACGGGCTAGGCTGCATGAAGCCAATGGGGCTCGCGGTGAGGCAGGCGCAGCAGGTAACAAAACTCTTGGCCTCCCCCCTTCCCAACACCTTCTGAGCTAGTCACTGTTACTGACAACAGGTGTTTCAGAAGGCTCCTTCTCCCAGCAGTTCCCAGCTCCCCAATCCATTGCCATTCTCCTCCTATTTCACCCATCTAAACCCATTTACCTCCATATTATCATTTATTTAGATTATATTATATAGATTTAAGTGGGTTTTTTTGTTTTTACCCCTCCCTGTGTTCCCTGTGTTCAATCTTCCTTCCTTCCTTCCTCCCTCCCCCCTCTACTGAATCCTTTTCCTCTTCCTCTTATGCCATCCCTGATTATTCCCTTCCCCTGTTTTAAGTTTTGGATTTATTTAGAGTAGGATTATTATTAGATTGGTTTTCATTTCAGTTTTGTACCCCTCCCTGTGTTCTTTGTGTTTCCCCCTGTGTATTATTGTATAGATAGATTAGATTATATAAAGTAGTTATAGAGATAGATAGAGAAACAGTGTGTTAGTAGGACAAGACCTTTGTAGTTAATTATTAGGATATTCCATTTAGTTCAATACGTTTTAGAATAGTTAATAGCAGTTAGATTTAGTGTAGAGATAGATATAATATTAGATAAAAATATGAGTAATTTTTTTTTTTAATAAAATCCTTGTGTGTATTTGAATTGGAAGACATGGAGAAGGGAAGTAGGAGAGGCAGGCCTACTGCCTATAAGACAGGCAATGCACGTGGGAGAGGTGGTAAGAGCTGTGCCTGTGGAGTGGCGGCAGCAGCAGCCCGACCACATCACCATGCCCCAAACTCCGCACGTCTGCTTTAGGTCAACAGGCTTCAGTGGCTCAGCGTCGCCACCTGACAGTGCCCTCCACTGCCACGCAGGGCACTGGAAGGCCTGCAGTACATGAAGCTGCGGCTGTCTCTGCTGCGGCTGCAGGAGCAGGTGCTGCTGCTTCCAATGTTCCTCCTGGGCCATTTTTGTTCATTCCTATTCCTAATCCATTGCCATCCTCCTCCTATTTCACCCATCCAACTCTTCTACATCGATATTTTCATTTATTTAGCTTAGCTTAGATAGATTTAGTTGTTTTCTGCTTTTATCCCTCCTTGTGTTCCCTGTGTTCAATCTTCCTTCCTCCCTCCCCCCTCCATTGAATCCTTCCCTCTCCCATATATTTCATCCCTGATTCCCTTCCCTTCCCTTCCCCTGTTTTTTTATTCATTTAGAGTAGGATTATTATTAGATTGATTTAGGTTTCATTTCAGTTTTGTACCCCTCCTTGTGGTGTTTTGTGATTTCCCCCCTCTCATACACACACACACACACACACACACACACACACACACACA
>QEPC01001934.1:477641-497637 GCA_003113815.1 Sphenodon punctatus | reverse complement strand
GAGAGAGAGAGAGAGAGAGAGAGAGAGAGGCTCCCCACTAGAACGAGAGAGATGGGATGGAGGGGGGACCAGCTCAAGCTGCCACCTGCCAGAATCAGGAAGAATTCCCATCTCTGCCTGATGCCCTCATGCAACAACAGCAAACCTACCAGAATGAGATGGAATATAACAAAACATGAAACGTATTATTATGTGTCTGCCTGTGTGCTTTTCTATACCTACCTATCGCACGATTGAATGAAGTGTGCCCAACCATGCACTACTTCTAGGGACATCATTCATCTCCCATAGGCTGTCATTCAACTGTAGCTGAATCAGTCATGTCCGCCTGTCCCAGGAACCATCAATGAGATTATGGGACCATCATTCCAGTCACTGGGTGCTGTCATTCCATTCCACTGCAATAAGAAGCCTGGTGCCTGGCTTGCACACCAGTCTGCCCCCCCACCCCCTCTGCAAGAGCCTACTCCTCAGCACCCACCAACGGATGCCCGCTGAAGCTGCTGAAAAAAAATTACCTCTGACCACCAGCACCCACCACCTGCTGCCCGCTGCCAAGGAGTCTGTCTGATGGCACATCTTTGGGGGTAGTACCTTACCTATGCTACATATGGAGGTGCAAGCCAGGTGCTGCCGGTAGGGATAGACAAGCTGTATGAGATTCTGCCACCTGCCAGAACTTCAGCACAGAGGAATAAAAGATTGGTCAGGTGAAACAATGCTCGTAACAATAAATATAGCTTTTATTCAAGTATTTTAAACAACAAATACAACAACATTATAAAACCCCAAACAAACATTAATATATATAAAAAGAAAGGAAACATAATGGATCTATTCCAGTCACTTGGGACAGTCATTCCATTCCACTGCATCCAGAAGCCCAGTGCCCGGCCCATGTGCCAGCCTGACCCTCACCCACCAGCCTACTCCTCAGCACCCACCTGCGGATGCCCGCTGAAGCTGCTGGAAAAAAAGCCCCTCTGACCACCAGCACCCACCGCCTGCTGCCTGCTGCCAAGGAGCCTGTCACGCTTTCTCTCTGGCACACACACACACAAGCCCTGCCCCTCCTGGGGGGCTGTCTGCAAGTTGAGACCCTCCTGCTGGCGCATCTTTGGGAGTAATACCTTACTTATGCTACATGTGGAAGTGCCAGCCAGGTGCTGCTGGTAGGGGTCGACTAGCTGTATGAGATTCTGCCACCTCCCAGAAATTCAGCACAGAGGGATAAAAGATTGGAAGGAAAACAAAGCTTGTAACAACAAATATAACCTTTATAAACAATTTTGAAAGAACAATAACATCAACAGTATAAAACCAAAACCAAAACCAAACATATATACAAAGAAAAGAAAAGGGTCTAGCCTCCTTGTCTTTGGGCCTGTCCCCTGGAACTTGGGGGAAAGGCAAAAGGGGCGCAGGACAGGACTGAGGGGTGGGCACCCTGTGCTCTGGCATATCATAGCCATGGGCCAAGGCAAAGTCCACGGCCCCTGCCATGGCTGCATGCCACCTGGAGACTGACTATTGGTACAGTTCCAGGCTTTCCGTCTCGGCGGAGACATACAGGGCGTAAACCTCCACCTTTTTTTCCTCCACCTCGAACGCCTGGTACTGTTCCACCAGGTGATTGTCCATGGTGACTGCTGTCTGCTGCAGGCCGGCCATGAAGTCCTGGGTAGGCCCCTCCACCTTGGCCTGAAAGGGTATTGCCGCTGCAGACTGGGGGACTCCACATCAGAGCTAGAGGAGGGGGAAGGGATTACATGGCATTGCTTCTGCTCTGCCTTCCCCCCCTTCTTCTGGCGATGAGGATGCTCCACGGCCATGATGCCAGAGTCCTGCTGCTGTCACCTCACCATCAGCCCATGAAGCTTTTCACTGTGGGCTATCTGCCCTGATGTGGTCCCCTCATGCTGCCTCCGGAACTTTTTATGGCAGACCTAAAGAACATTAAAAGATAGGAACATAAGAAGTGCCATACTGCATCAGACCAATGGTCTGTAAAGCCCTGCCGGCATTCTGTCTCCACAAGAGGGTGGGTGGCCATTGGCCCATCTCTCTCTGCAGGGGACTTCCTAACAGGTCATAGGGCAATCCATTCCCTGTTGTTCCAGCCCCCGTGCCTTACCTTGCATTCTGCAGAGCCATCCTCATGCCTCACGTACCACCGCCAGACATTGGACCATGTCCTCCCAGTGTCTGGGGTGGCACTGGTGTCCTGCGCCTTGGTGTTCTGCGCCTGCCCCTGGCACCAGCATTTGAGGATTCTGAATTCTCACCCTCTCTGAAACAGGAAAACATAAATAACACCTAAGTATATAATGCATTTATGATGATGCCTCTAGTCCTCCCTCCTTGGGGTGCTAGGGATGGCAACCGGAGACAGTGACCCAGGCTGAATGGCACGTGCAACTAATCCTGTCCTTCTTTGGGTGCTGGGGAGGGATGGCAATGGGGAGACTCTGGCTTGCTGGCACATGCAAATCCTGCCTTTATTTGGGTGCTGGGGGGGATGGCAACTGGAAAGGCCCTGGCTGGCACGTGCAATTAATCCTGCCCTTCTTTGGGTGCTGGGGAGGGATCCAATGTAGAGATCCTTGCTAGCGCGTGCAAATCCTGGCCTCCTTGGGATGCTAGTAGGGGATGCTAGGGATGGCAAATGGAGAAGCCCTTGCTGGCACATGCAAATCCTGCCCTCCTTGGGGTGCTAGTAGCGGTGACAACTGGAAAGACCCTTGCTGGTGCGTGCAAATCCTGTCCTCCTTGGAGCACTATGGATGGCAACTGGAAAGACCCTGGCTGGCATGTGCAAATCCTGCCCTTATTTGGGGGTGCGTAGGGATGGCAACTTGAGAGTGGAGACCCTTGCTAGCCTGACACATGTTTGAGTTGGCGTGGTCATGCTCATGCCTGACTGCTGGAAGAGCCCCCCACACTACAGTACCCTCTCTCTCTGTGTCAGATATCCACTGCCACCCGCTGATGCCCACTGTTTGTGCCTGACTGCCCACCATCCACGCACCCATCCTCACGCTAGTGAGCTAAAGGATAGGATTCTTCTTGTCCTCAAAGTAAAAATAAAGTTTACAAACCTGGCAGCAGTGGCAGTACCTCCTGTGCCCGCTGTCTCTTGCTCCTCCTTCACCACCAAAGGTCCCGCAGCAGCGGCAGGAACCTCTTCCTCCACCACCGGCTCCGCCACCTTGGCCTTCCCCCAGGCCTGGCGTTTAATGGTCACCTTCTTCATTTATTTTTTGTAAACAAGCACTCTCCCACCAACACTCACCAACCAGCCAAACCAACAATCAAACCGAAATCAACACACACTCCAACACAAACACAGCCAAACACACCAAACACTCAGCCAGCCACAACACACACACTCTTTTGCCACACAGCTCCGCACGCACTTGGATTTCCTGTTTCCAACGCGATCACAGGATCATGTGATGCCCGTTTCTGAAAGGGTGAACCGAACTGAACGCCACCGAACTGAATGACCGAACCCGAACTTGGCGACCGAACCAAATGACTGAACCGAATGACCAGACCGAACTGGACTGAACGAAACAACCGAACCCGAACTGTGATCTGTTTGCACATCCCTATTCTCTTGACGTTCTATATTCATGCTTCCAAAATAGTTTCTCCAAATAGTCACTCCTTTCTCCACCTCCTTTGTAGAGCTGAAAGTGGCTACCCGGAAAAACCAGCACCCTGTTGAATTTGGGGTGCCTGAAACAACCCAGTCACATTCAGTCACCAATTGGTGCCCGATCACCACATAACAAGCTACCCATGCACTCCCCAGGTTGACTCACCTGCACAGCTCATGCTACTATTCTAATTGCTCTTCTGGCTGCTGCTCCCACTGCTCCTCCTGGCCCAGCCTGCTGCTCAGTTGAGCTGAATGGCATGCCAAAATTCCCATAAAGGGGGGGGGAGTGTGCGGGACCGAAGGAGCAGCAGCACAGCAAGGTGGAGGAGTCAGTCTGGGGAGCATTCTGGGAACCTCTTGCCCCCGCACGCTCTCTGTACTGACTCACCTCTCTGGCTGCACCACTGCTCCTGGTGCTCCTTCAGCCCTGTACACCCCCACTATGGGGACTGTGGTGTGCTTCCTGGCTCAGCTGAGCAGTGCACTGGGCTGTGTGGATCAGCGACTGGAGGAGCAGTGGGATCAACAGTGCAGCCGGGTGGATGGGGGCAGGAGGTTTCCAGGGCATCCAGGAAAGTCCTGCATTTTCGGGCATCCAGGCACACAGTGGGGGCAGGGTAACCCATTGGGAGTGCCCAAAAATGTGGATATTTCCCACAGGTACCAAATATGCTACCCACTACACCCCCTACTCCCTTGTTTCATGACTCTTGGATTCTGGGAATTTGGTTCCCACACTCGGCTACAAAAAAATCAATATTGTCTACCCCTCACAAAATCCTCTGCATTTCCTCTTATTCATGGGTTTCCTCCTTTCCATGCACCATGATGCCTTATGGGGCATCTGGAACTTGCAGTCTTCTCCTTATTCCAGTGAGCAGGTTTTCTTGGAAGGTTATTCTACAGTCTAATAATCTCACTCTTTTAATTCTTTTCTTTCTTTCTTAACATTGAGCACCTCTAAAAGTAACCTCCTATCTGTCATCTGAAGCCACTTTGAAAATGTGGACTTTAATTATTTCATCATTTTTCATACATCAACCCCTCTTACCTCCTCTTCATTGTTGCTGCTCTTCTGACTCTGTCTGCACCCTTGTGGTATTAAAAGCTACTGGCAACTGATCTCACACCAGCACAAAGAAGAGCTATTCTCTCCCTGATAATTGATTCATATTCAGCCTAAACATCAAATTTTCCTTATCAACTGCCATATGAAACTACCAATTCATTTCTTGGACACTTTGCTGCATTCTCCAGTTTCACTGGTATTTGCAACACCTCCTGATTTAGTATTGTGTGTCAGTTTAATTAACGCAGTTTCACTCCCTTTTCCAGATTGTTATTGAAGATTTAAATAAGGCAAGACCCAGCACTGATCCCTGTGGTGCTCTACTCCACATCTCCCCACAACTTGATACATTGCCATTTCTCATTACCCTTTGTTTTCACACCGCCAGCCATTTTTGAATCGGAGTGGCACTACTCCATGTCCAAGCCAATTTGAATTAATTTTGCAAGTAAAAATTTTGTGAGATACTGCATCAAATGTTTTACGCAGGCTCAGATACATTACATATTCTTCATCCACTCATTTTGTAATGCTATCAGAAAAAGCAATCAAACGTTGAAGATTACTAATACACCTTGTCTTCTCTCCACTGGCCAATGGAATATCGGTCACTTAAAAACCCACGTCTGGGGGTTATTAAAGCATTGCCACAACACCAGGCTGGGGAATTAATTAATATTTTAATAATGTTTTTCTAATACATTTTCTCGCATGCAGGGCTTCCTCTGACCCAAACATTGACTAATGGTTTGCAGCTCCTTCTAGAGCCACAGACGTATAGACAAAGTTTGGTGCCAACCGTGCCCCTCAGACCATAAGGGCAGGAACCATCCCAGCTCTTCTGATAGTTACTTCTCTTTGCCACAGCAGCGCACACTCCACGTGGCTCTGTTGAAGTTCAGGCTCAGGTCTGCTTGGAAGTTACTTGTGTTTCACTTGCCTGTCTCTCTTTCCTGTGGGGGTGGGTGATGTGAGGTGGTGGGCTAAGATTGCTGGATGAAGCTAAAGAGGCTGGTGACAGGACTACGGCACTATGGTCAGACAGGTGCATCGAAGCAAGTAGGTTCTGATTTGTGTGCTGATTAGGGTCTCTCCAGATCTCAGCTCACTTCCACCATCCAACCATTGAGACTAAGGCTTTGGCAGGTCCAGCTCCCAATTGGGATCCATGCCCATTCTAAGCCAACTCCACTTGCTCACAAACTCCTCAAGCAAAGCCCAATAATACTGCAAGCCAATATTCCCAATAAGACTATATGGGAAAGTTGGCACTGGGAGACCCTATAACAGTGTTGTTCACTCAGCCTATACCACTTCCCTGTTTTGTCTGCTCCAAACCCATCCTTATCCAAACTGAACAAGTTCTCTTATACCTCAAGGGCTTTTCTCATCTTTGGGGGGGAGGGGGAGGAGTCATAGTCAAAGAAACATGCAAGATCCCATAAAAGGGATTAAGAAATGCATGCAAGGTTCTCTTCCCCATCCTCCACTGAAAATGAAGCTTTGTGGTCATCCATTTCCCATTCTGAGAACTTAGTTTTGAAGATGGAGGCATGTGATACTGAGGATCTATATTCACTCATTTTCCTGGTGAGCAAGTCCCTCTTTTTACTAGAGTCACTGTCTACAAGCTCTGAGAAAAAGAAGGTAAAGGGGGAGCGCTGGGCCTTTCCTATGCTTAAATCTATAAAGGACCTTATTGACTGATAGTGGAGAGCCTTTAAAGGACAGATCACCTGGAAAACCTGTACCTCTATCTACAGACTCTTAAGGATAATTCTTAGCAAGTGATTCAGTAGTAACTGCAGAAATGGTGGTGGGAAAGCAGATCCCTGTTTCCCTGTTGTTGCTTCTTTTGCTGTCTCGGGGTCCCAGGGAGCAGCCCAAAATGATGGTAGGAGCAGCACTGGGTTCCCCACCACCTTTCCTGTCTGATGATCCCCAGTAAAAAGTGGTGGTGGCAGCAAGAGCAGCACCAGTTGCCTTGCTGCATATACTACTGTCACAGCCACTCTTGATCCTGGGTACTTGCACATAGCCATTGAATGGCCCTGTTTAGACTTCACAACAGCAACATGCAATTACCTTACCCTCACAGAGGGCTCACAATGGGCCCAGTATCTTCTGTACAGGAGTGTAGCATAGTGGCAAAGTAACTGCTATGTATTTACTTGGTGGTAGTAATTACACATTACAGTAACCCTCTTGCTAAACGCAGACAGGCTTTGCAGCTCATTTTAAGTAAAAAATAACTCCTGGCTGAGCAGCAAAAAATTAAATTTGCAGAAATCACTTATGAATTTAGATCATGGGGTCTCACAATGGTGAATCCTGTTTCTTTCTTCAGTTTTAATTCTCCAAACTAACAATACCCTTTATTTAGGCCTTTGCAGCTTGTGATAAAATAATTACACCAGAATAAGTCAGTGGTTGATTTCCCCCCAGCATGCATGCATTAAGGTAGAAAGTACATTGATTTCCCTCCCAGTGATAAGAGAAGCAAAGGTCATAGTTCCCCCAAAGTCTCATTCCAGAAGAAGTATGCATGGAATATTGCATGC
This sequence comes from Sphenodon punctatus, assembly GCA_003113815.1. Classification (NCBI taxonomy): domain Eukaryota; kingdom Metazoa; phylum Chordata; class Lepidosauria; order Sphenodontia; family Sphenodontidae; genus Sphenodon; species Sphenodon punctatus. The sequence goes on along the minus strand of QEPC01001934.1, from coordinate 490,343 downwards.
TTCACTTAATGAGAATAAAATATGTGGGTGGTTGAACAAGTATATTGTTCCTGACTTTGATTTCCTGATGGAAAGAATATAAAATAATACAATAGTTTAAAATGAGTTCAAAATCTCTCATGAAGACTTAAGCAGCATGTTATAATCCTGTCGTGAGTTATACTACATGGAAAGCAGTGTAGATCTCCACATAGCCTCCTCTCTCCTCTCCTTGTGTTGTGTTTAGCCTTGGAAAACCCCTCTTGAGGACATGCTTTGTCTTATGGCTATAAGCTGAGCTTGCATTCCTAAGGAGAGCTTTCTTGTAGCAGGGCCTTAAAACTGTGCTGTGATAGATCGCTGTGCGTTGGGGCTTTGAGAATGCAAAGATATTCGACAGGTATTTTAATCAGTGTGCCGGCTACTAAAAATATTATTGACATACTCAGTATTAAAGATAACTCCTGTAGTCTATAGGGAATGCCACTGATTCCATGAGTTCACAGTATCTTTTGCTTCCTTCCCTAATTTCTTCACTTCTCTAGATTAGTGGGGAAAGTTCAAATAATCAGATAATCATGCTAATTATTTTGCCTTTTAGTTCAAGCTCTAACTGAATAAAATCGGTAGTCTGCCAAGTGTCCTCAGTTCTTATGGAAGTCCTTTAGAATTCATTGGTTTTAATGACTATTGAGACTACTGAGCATCTTGCGGCCTCAGTCCTCAAGAACGGGTAATCTGTTCTTCTGAACTAGGCATGTTCGACTGGAAGTCCCCCGAGTTTCCCGGGTAGTGGCGATGGGAAGGGCGTTCTTGGTCGCCGCTCCTAGGCTGTGGAATTCCCTCCCAAAGGAGGCCTGCCTAGCCCTAGACGTCCCCTCTTTCCAAAGACAGTGTAAGACCTGGCTGTTCTGCCGGGCCTTTGGAGAGGGATAAGGGTAGAGTGGGGTGTGTTGGGGAAGGGGGGTGCTGCCCTTTTATTATTTTTAGTATTTTAATAATTTTTTTAACTGTATATTATGTTTGTTTTATCATTATTATTGTTGACTGTGTTTTTGTGAGCTACCCCGAGCTGCTCTGTGAGCAGGAGGGGGCAGGATGGAAGAAAATTGAATAAATAATATAAATAAATAAATGTGTCTAGCAGACAGGGAAGCAGATAAAAAAGCCTGTGTGACTTTGGATAAGACACTTGGGCCTAAATATTGAGAAGTGTCCACTACTTTTGGAAGCTTCAGTTTTAGTGGCTGCATTACTGGCCAAATTCGTGGACATTTCTGACTATTTAGCTCAGAGGTTCCTAAACTGTGGTTCAGGATCAGAAGCAGGTTCATGACATCTTCAGATGAGTTTGCAGACCCAGCTCCCGTTTGAAATACTTTGCATGTCTTTTTTGCTCTCTGGGGTCACAAGATTATAGCTGAGACCACTTTCAGACATGCCCCCCCCTCCTATGAATATTCTGGCTGCGGGCCAGGGGGAGGGAATGTACAGGCAGGATATGTGCGGGAATTGGCTGGTCTGAAATCCCCCCCCGTGCGGCTTTGCTGGCAGAGATGCGCATGGATGCAGAGCTCGATTTCCTGCTCTGCATCCCTGCATGTCTCTGCCGGCAAAGCCACGCACGGGGCGGGGGGGCTTTCAAACCAGCTGATCCCTGCACATATTCTGGTTGTGCATTCCCCCCTGCAGCCAGAATATGTGCTGGGGGGGGGGGGGCAATGTCTAAAAATAGCCTCAGTCTCAAAATAAGGTCTCATGGGCAAAAAGGCCAAGAACTATCAATAGTTCTTAATTTCTTTGTGTCCTAGTTTCCATGGCTTGAAAAAAATTAAGATATTTACTTGAAGATAAACTAAATAATGGACCAGATCTGGTTCCCAAGGAGCTCAGTAGCAAAACTCATGCAGGCATTGGAGAAAGCAGAGTCGGGTCTCCCAGGTGTTAAATGTCATTTAAGACTGATTAGTATAAGTGTGAAAAGGTCACATGGTTCATTCACACAACACTCATTTTGAGTAGGTAGTTGTGCAAACTCAGATTCTGACTGTTATGTAATGATCCCTTGTCCTCTGCTGCCTGATAGGGTGACCATTGAAATACAGGGAAATCAGCAGCAATGTGAAGACATTACTACAGGATCAGACAAATAAAGAACACATGGTAAATTTAGAAGGATGAACAGTATTATGTGAAGGAGCCTCATGCCCTCTTATCTAGTGGCACTATCTTGAATATAGTAGATGCATGGATAGGTAATTATTACAACAGCTCCTGCTCAGCTTCTTCGTTTCCACTCCCCATGCCTTTTAAAAACTACTATAGCTCTTTTTGGTCTAAGCTTTGTGGAAATGATCCTTTTGAGTTTTTGCAGGTTTCACTGTAGCAAACAGTTCCTTGCCCTACCAGCGGCTCAATAAAGTCACTTTGAAAATGAGTGAAGTTGAAAATGGCCACAGCCAGCTTTGTTAAACAGAAAACAAGATAGGTTATCATGGGATCCACATCTCAAGCAGGCACAGATTAACTTTCAGTCATCTTCTTCTGATCCTCCAACAAACTGACTATTCTGAAGCCTTGAGCCACAAACCTAGGCATGGGATATGTGCTAACTTTTGCTACATCCCTCCCATGCCAGAAACACAGAACCTGCACCTCCTACCCCTTAAGGAGAGACAAGTAGTGCCTCTGCTGCCATAAGATGCCATTTCCCACTTCTTAACTTAAGGGTAATCCTGTTCAGATGGTTAAGCCCGTGTTCCATACATGCTCATTTCTGAAGCAGCTGCCCTGATGATGCAAGGGTGGAGCTGCGATAGAAACAGGTGGTGCAGTTGCATCTGGGCCCACTAGGGATGTGTGAATGCGGTTTGGATGTTTGGTGTTTGGCCCGAACTTAGCCAGATCGGATGCTCGAACCGAACACCCGAACTGAACGCCCGAATCCCCAAACAGTTCAGCCATGTTCGGATGAGTTTGGGCATGTTCGGGTGGGAAAAACAGGGCTGACAGGCCCGGGGGGGCATCTGAGGAGCAGACTTCCTTGTGCCAGGTGTGGAGAGGCTCCTGTGGAGCCAGCCTGCCCAATCACCATCCCTATTTTCCTCAGACCACTGGCTTCGCAGTCTGTGATTGGTCATGGGCTAGGCTGCACAAAGACAATAGGGCTTGTGGTAAGGCGGGCACAGCAAGTAACAAAAGTCATAGGTCTCCACTCTTCCAGTTTCATCTGAGCTAGCCACTGATCCTGTCAGCAGGCGTTTTCAGAAGTCTCCCTCTCCCAGCAGTGCTCCCTCTCCTAATCCATTGCCATCCTCCTTCTATTTCACCTACTTCCACACATTGACCTCCATAGTTTCATTTGTTTAGTTTAGATTAGATAAATTTAGATGTTGCTTTTATTTTTTACACCTCCCAGTGTTCTTTCTCCCTACCCTCCATTTAATCCTTCCCTCCTCCCTGTATATATTCCATCCCTGATTCCCTTCCCCTGTTTTTGGATTTATTTATCATAGCATTAGATTGATTTAGCTTTCATTTCAGTTTTGTATCCCTCCCTGCGTTGTTTGTTGTGAGCTGTCTGTGTTCCCCCCATCCCTGTGTGTGTGTGTGTTTGTGTGGAGAGAGAGAGAGAGAGAGAGAGAGAGAGATTAGATAGTTACTATAGATAGTTGTAGCCGTTAGCTTAGTTATAGTGATAGATAGAGATCGTGTGTAGTGATTCAGTTTTAATATTTTATAGTGTGTTTCTAGGACTAGGCCTTTGTAGATATTAGATAATATTCCATTTAGTTCCATGGGTTTTAGAATAGTTAATAGCAGTTAAAGTTAGCATATATATATATATAATATTAGATTACCAATCTGAATAAATAAATTAAAATATATATAAAATCTTCATGTGCATTCTTTGGGTGAGAGAAATGGAGAAGGGAAGCAGGAGAGACTGGTCTGCTGCCCGTAAGGTGGGCAATGGGTCACGTGGCAGAGGTGGCAGTGGCCATGCCAGCGGAGTGGCAGCAGGCATCAGCATCAGCCCGAGCCCATCATCACGTCCCAAACTGCACAGGCCTGATTTTTGCAGTCAGGTTTCAGAGGCTCCCAGCAGTGGCACTAGGGTGTGGTTCAGCAGCGCCTCCTGCCAGCATCCTTCACTGCCATGCAGGGCACTGGAAAGCCTGCACTCCAGGAGGCTGTGCCTGTCTATGCTGTGGCTGCAGGAGCAGGTGTAGGTACTTTGGGGTTGGACGTTCTTCCAGGGCCACCAATGTCCCCAACCCCCATTATTGAGGTGATCCCCAGCAGTCCAGGGTGGGTGGATCCCACCCCAACTGCTACAGGCAGAGCCTGATTCCTGGGCAATGGCATCAGGGAGGGGAGCAGCAGCAGCAGCAGCAGCTATAGGGGGCATAGTGAGAGTGGCAGCAGCATGGTGGCAGTCCATCAGCCTCAAGGTCACAGTATCCCTTTCACGGGACATCATTCTGATTGGGGACAGTGAGGCAGACACTAGACACTGGAGATGTCTTGTGCTGAGGTAATGGCTGTCTCTCCCAGAGCTGTGTCACCACCATGTTCTTCCCCTCCCAGCAGCAGTGGTGCATCACCCGGTGTGGGGCAGAAGGCAGGAGGGGGCAAAAAGTCCTCTGTCTGGGTGCATTTTAAGTTAGTGCTGGTGGATGATCCCAGGGAGGTGTAGTGCACTTTGTGCCAGAAGGTGGTGAAGCGTGGGTAGGTGCTCACCAACCTTGGCACATCTGCTATGGTGAGGCACCTGAAGGGATGCAACAGTACTGTACTGCTAATTAGACAGGCAGGAACAGTGGATGCCAAAGGAATTCCAACTGCAGCAGCCAGTCGTCCACCTCCATGAGGAGGCAAGTGTCCTGGTCAAGGAGCTGCCTCTAGCAGCAGGAGCAGTATCACTGCTGGGGGGGGAGCAGCAGCAGTGCACCATGGAGGAGCTGGGGTGGAGGCAGCTGCCAAGTCCATTGGCAGCTGCACAATGTGGAGGACGGCATGGCTTTCTATCAAAAGCCATGCATATGTTGGAGGAAATGATAGCGTTGGATGGGCAGCCCTTCTTGGTGGTCTGGGACATGGGCTTTAGTCACCTGATTGGCTTCCTGGCCCCCCAGTTTAAGCTGCCCTCGTGCACCACCCTGAGTCGGCAGGTGATGCCAACCCTGTACCCGGATTTAAAGGAGCAGGTGAGGGAGCAGCTGGTGTTAACATGAGACCCCCTGCCATGTGAGATTATTGGGGGGTCAGTTCCCCAAAAACTGCTTGATCTTTAAATTTAGGGGAATTAGCCAAATTTAGTCAAAAGGGGGGGCTCGTGTTCAAAGGGATCAAGTTGAGGACAGTATGCGCTACAGGCAGTTTATGTACCCTCCCCAAATAGAAAGAAAGACACAAATGCTCCAATAAAACTAAATGAGGTTTATTGGGTTATACAATAAAAGAAAAAGGACACAAATAAGGTACAGAAACACATATAGGCTAATACTAAAACACAGCCCAGGTCTCGCTGATAGAACATGAAGGGAAAAAATGCAAACAACTGCGAGGGAAGGGAAAGTAAGCTTGTGTTAACAGGAACCCCCTCCCCCTCATAGCTACTGGGGACAGAGCCACCTAATATCCACCATTCCTTAACTTCAGGGGGGGACTGAGCTTAATGGCCTTAAGCTGAGATTCCCAGGGGTACAGGGGTACAAACAAAGGCTCCAGGGGTACAAACAAAGGCTACAAAGAAAACACAGACTGCGACTGGGAAAGTGAAAGTACACTGAAGAGCAAGGGGGGGTTAGGTTCTGCAGAGGGGAAGAAAAAGCAAGAGACTGGACCTATAGTTTACCTCTCCTAGCTGATAAAGCAGGATCAGAAGCCCAGGATCCAGAGATGTTGGGGTCCAAAAGGAGGGGGGGCAAAGTCTGGGGGATCCATTAGCCCAGTCACGTGCAGTGAGACCTGCATGTATTTGGGGTCCAAGGTTTCTCTGAGGTTGATGGGAAAACCAGGGGCAGTTATAGGGTACTGAACAAAGGATTTAGGGAGGCTACGATGGGTCGTTTGGGGTATACAATGAGCTAACGAGGGGAGAAATCCAACTTCCACTTCCATCACAAAAAGGGCCATCCAAGATGCATAAGATATCTTTGCCACAGGGGGAAAGAGTAAACAACAGTGGCTGGAGAGTATTTAAGGAGAGGAGGAGAGAACTAACGATCGGCTTCCTGAGACACAAAGAGAACTCCTGGATTTCTTTATTCCTGAGTTGGGGTTGCTGCTCCACATTCCAGTCATCAGTGCTCTACTGAATAGGAGGAATGCCTCTTAATGGCCCCATACTTTACTCTAGGCATTTCCCTTTTTCCTCTCTTCCCCCAGGTTCAGGCTGGTATTTCACATGAGCGACCTACTTTCTGCTGGGTTCCATGGTGACTGGGCCCAATCCTTACTCTGTCTTACAAGCCCGCCTCTTGTTCATAATGGGGGGCTATGCTCTCAATCCCTTTTCCCCACGTTTTCCAGCCCTTGGTCATACAGCAGAGGGGGTTTGTACTCATTTTTGGGAAAACTGAGGCCATCATCAACAATCCCCCCATTGTGGGCTTTTTAATCCATTAAAATGGCCCACACATAATTATCAGGAGCACTCTGGGATGTGCCACATCTGACCCATGGCTACCCAGCTCAATACATTCGCTCGCAACATGCGACACACCAGCCCGTTCCCGAAATACTATGACCAATACGGTCGGGTGGAGCCTGCTACCAAGACACCGGTAAACCATGATCTTAATTCAGCAAGAGCCCCCTACCAATAGGGGGTAAGTAGTGTTTTGCAATTGAACAACAAAAGGGGGAAACTACTATACAACCAATGGGGAGGAGTTGTGAGAAACAGGAATAAGGAGATACATAGTCCAGACCGGGGTTACTTCAGAATACACACAAATACACACAAATACTAAAACAATCTACCCAAGGGGAAAACATCTAGGGGAGAAATTAATTTACATGAGGGAAAGGTGCTTAGGGAAAAATCACTATAGAATCAATACAAATATCCAAACTAAACAATTAAAATCAACAAAAATAAAACATACTTATTCAATAAAAACCAAATAACCCATATAGGTACACCTGGGAGCTGCCTGTTACATAGACAGTCTGACTAGCTTCACCTGGGCTTCCTTCAAGAAAACCTGAAGGTATAAAAAGTATTGCCACATGTTGAACTAGTTTAAGTTCATGCGAGCCTATGGCCCTGCTTTGAATTTCCTTGAGAGATTCTGCATGCTTGAAAGGGTGGATGTCTTTCCAGTTTTAGGTCCCAATTTCCAAATTATAATTCACCACCCCCCATTGATACCCCGTGGCCATAAGAGCTGAGCCAAATTACCAGTTTGTACCTTTAACAAGGAGCTCCGTTCAGTGGGACAATTCCACTCAGATGTATCCTATTCAGCATAATAGTCCATAAGCTTCAGCTGCTGGAAGGAGCTGAGGCAACTTAAAGAGAGAAAAGTTAATTTGGCTGGAAGCTGGAACAACTGCTGTGGCTCCTCAGCTGCTAACATGGCTGAGGCAACTTGAATGAAAAGTTTCTTTGGCTGAAATGGTGGCTGGGAGCACTAGTAAAAGTCTTTCTGCTCCACAGTCAAGTGTTCTTGGGTCAACTTTTATTTCTGTGTGAAAAGTTCTGTGTGGTGGGCAGCCTTCAAAAAGGCTCTAGTTCCCAAAATCTGGTGGCCATGCTAGAAGGCTTGCTTCAAGTTTTGGGGTGGAAAGTTCTTTTGGAGCTGCAAGGGGGCCGCTCGTGCTGCATGCTGCTGGCTGGGAAGCTGCATGCCAAAAGTGGGGGCTCGGGACTGGCTCCTTTCCTGGCATGGTTTCACCAGTTTCACTCTTCCTAACCGCCGCTCGCTTCTGGATCTGCCTGATAAAACTAAAGAATTTGAGGGGCTTCTCACCCAGGGGTGAGGGTTACCCGAGGACAAGGAGAGAAACTGAGGACATGGGAGTCCATCCTTCAGAGATGAACTATACCACATTGGGATCTTCTCCCAGAAACAGGTCCCATCTAGCAGAGCCATTGTGGTTTACAACCACTCTCTCCACAACTCCCCCCATTGATTTCCGTGTGGCCACCCCAATGAGAGACTGGGGTGGCCCTTCAGTTAGCAAAACCTGAAATGGAAAGTATGCCTAATGATTAGGCCACTTATCCATGCTGCATGCCTTATGGGTGGATTTCTTCCCATCCTATTCATGACTGCCATGCAAATCTCTGAGGCAGAGAGTCCTTCTACTGAGAGGGGTGGTGGAAGAGCTAGCCGGATGAGGCGGGGGCTTCCCAGGAATGGGGGAGAGGTGGAAGCTAATGTAAACTATATTAGGTCCCCCCATCCCTTCCCTGGGAATGTCCAATCAAGGCCTGCTAAAACAGCCTGGACTTCAGTGGCCTAGGCGGAGTGGGGGCGCGCAGATCCCCTCACCACCTGCCCATCCAATACCCGCAGACAGATGACCCCTCTGTATACCATGCCATGAGCCACTTTTCTGTTGCTTCTTCCTGATTTTTTTCCTACTGTACTGGCTTTCCCAGGACTGAGGTACTTCAGGGGTGAATGGGGAGCTTGCACTATCACTTTGGGCCCACCAGTGATGAGCTCCCACTGTGTTAGGGCCCATACCAAGATTAAGCAAGCCTTTTCCCAAGGGAAAAAACTGAAAGAACCACAGGGGGGCAAGGAGTCAAGGTACAGCATTTGCTTCACTGACTCTGTGAGCTAGGACAGGGTATGGATCCATATCTGGAGCAATTCAAGGAGAGAAAAAAAAATTGAAAGAGGAAAGAATGAGGGGAGTTTGTCTCCCCCCCGTCCTGTCCCAAATGGCTGCAGCTTCTCAATGGAACCACATAACTTTGCCTTCTCTCCTGGCAACAAAACTCAGGGGCGTATTAAGGAGGGGGGTGTTTTTAAAGAGCTGCCCCTCCTTCCTTCTTCCTTGAGGGTGCAAAAGCTGGAGGCTGATGTCAGCCAATATCAAGCTGCCATCCCATACATACCATAAAAATCCTCAAGCACACACACCTCTCTGGAGTCCCACAGGCACCCCCACAAGCCCCATACAAAACATACAAAAGTGGGAAGGGGAGTACTGTACCAAAAGGGGGCCACTCATGCTTTTTTCCCCCAAGGACAAGAGGCACTAAATCCCATGGCTGCCACAAGCTCCCACCCCAGCACCAATCTAAAACTGGCCCAGTGTGGTTGACTAAGCTTTGGAAGAAGTCCAAGGTGACAGGGAAAATAAGAGGGGATCCCTCGGGTAAAACTGTAATGCTTAGCGGTTATGGCGGGGAAACCCAGGAAGCCCCGGTATGGAAAAAGGTTCCCTTTGAACTAGGTAAGCTAAAGGGAACCCTAGAGAGTTATGTCCACAAAGGCAAAGAAAAAGGGATAATTGGGACTCCATTTTTGAAGGAATCCCAGCTAACAGTAGACCTAGCTAATGGGGTAGTGTGGCAAGTCCCAGGGGTCCTTCCGAGGTTTCAGCCTACCACCGCTGCACAGCCCTTAAGGCCCTGCTTCCCGTTCTCCCCTTGACTGATGATCCATGGACCCAGGAATTTCCCCGGGTGTGGGTTAAAAACAAGGCGGAGTGCGGGAAGGTAGCGGAGGAGGTGCTCATCGAGAGGAAAGACCCACCCCCCTGCGCAAAGGCAATACAAGTATCCAGCAGAGACTGAGGAGGGAATTCAAGCCACAATAGATAGCCTACTGGGGCAGGGAGTCATTGTAAAGATGCAGTCTGTCTGTAACTCCGCCATCTGGCCAGTTATTAAAGCAGATGGAGCGACTTACCGGATGACTGTAGACTATCGGGCTTTGAATACAGTGATTCCTCCCTTTGCTCCAGTGGTGGCTAAATATAACGAGATAGTAGCAGCGATATCCGCAGGGTCTCGCTGGTACTCTGTTATTGATTTGGCAAATGCTTTCTTTGCGATCCCTCTCCATCCAGCCTGTTGGTACAAGTTTGCGTTTACATACAGGAATCAACAGTACAGTTTTACCAGAACGCCCCAAGGTTTCCATTCATCCCCCAGCATTTGCCACTCGGTGGTGGCGGGGATGTGGGATAAATTGAAGTCGGAGTCAAAAGGGTGTGTTTTGTCATATGTAGATGATATCCTGGTGCATTCACCAGACAGGGACAAGACTGCAGAGGTAACTATGGAGGTACTGGCCATAATTCAAGAGACTGGGTTTAAGGTTAGTAGAGACAAAGCACAGCTTGTGAAAACAGAGGTGGAATACTTGGGTATCAGTCTGGGAGAAGAGGGAAGGTCCCCAGACTCCCAGAGGGTGGAGGTGATTGCTAAATTGCATGCACCCACAGACTTGCATTCCCTCAGAGCCATACGGGGCACCCTGAACTTTTCCAGGGACTTTATAGAGTTCTTTGCAGATAAAGCAAGACCTCTGTACAAGCGCCTGAAAAAGGGACGGTTATGGGATTGGGGCCTTGATCAACAAGAAGCATTGGCAACTCTAAAAAAGGATTTGGCACAAGCCCCAGCACTGGCTCACCCTGATCCCAAACTTCCCTTCTTCATACAATTGGCAGCAACAGAGACTTGCATAGGGGCCACTCTCAATCAGCAGCAAATGGGGCGGCAGCGTGTAGTAGCTTACGCCTCCAGGCTGCTCGATGAGGTGGAACAGAGGTTCCTCCCCTGTGAAAAGGCATGTCTAACCTTGGTTTGGTCTTTAAAGCACTGGGAGTACATAATCGGGGGGTCTAAGGTAATAGTTCAAACCCCCCATTCACCCCTGAAATACATCATCTCTGGCAAGATTCAGGACGGGCAGGTTAGTAACCCCAGAATAGCACAATGGACCTTGGCATTGGTGGGAAGGGGAGTAGGGTTCAGTAAGAAACAGAAAGAAACACCTGCCCCCTATGGTTTACTTGTAGAAGGGGAAGAGCACATTTGCCTGCTCCCTGAGCCCCAGCACATAGAATGGCCTGTACAGTGGGGTAAAAATCAGGAGGAGGCAACAGAAAAGGGGTTAACGGTGTGGTACACAGATGGGTCATCCTTTTATGACCAGGGGCAGCCAAAGACAGACTGGGCAGCAGTTCGGGTGCTGGATGGATGGGTGTTGCAGGGATCCGCACGCCGTCACTCCACCCAGGCAGCTGAAGTCCAGGCTGTATTGCCTGTCCTTGAGTTCAAGCCCCTAGACATCTCTCTGGTCATTTATACGGTTTCAGATTGGACGGCGTGAGCCGCCACAGCCTGGCTCCCAATTTGGTTAGGGAAAAACATGACTGCCTCAGATGGGAGACCAGTAGCCCATTCAGACAAATGGATTAAAATAGCAGAACTGGTTAAAACCAGAACCGGATTGATTTGGGTCACACATGTTGACGGGCATTCTAAAAAGCTTACAGACGCAGCTTTTTGGAATAGCCAGGCAGACATGCTGGCAAAAGACACAGCCACCCAGAGTGAGCCCCCTGACTTTGCGAAGGACTCACCCTCCCTGGAAACACCCGTAGCTCCAGTCACCACTAGAGCTAGTATACTAGGATCAGGGGTAACCACCCTAGACCTAAGCATTTTTCAGGAAGGAGACAAAGAAATAGAGAGCCTGGAAGAAAGGGGGAAAAGACAGCACAGGGAGATACACCATCACCAAAGACAACGAGGTATGGTGGGCAATCGATCCTGGGGGCAATTGATATTGGATCGTCCTAGGGAATGTACTGGGGGAGCTGATACAGTTTGTCCACGAGCAAGGGCACAGAGGGAAGCAGGGTACTTTAAACAGAGTAAAAGACACAGGATGGTGGCCCCAGGCAAAATCAGATGTAGACCAATGGTGTGATAATTGTCTGTCATGTGCCATGGTTAACGCAGGTCGCCAGACTCTTAAGGTTCCCATTCAGCACCAAAGGATTGAGGGTCCTTGGACTGTCTAGGATTCAAAAAGACTACATAGGCTCCCTCCCCACGACATCCAGAGGCAATAAGTATTGTCTTGTGATAGTTGATGCATTCAGTAAATGGCCAGAAGCCCTCCCTTGTAAAAATAATACCGCTGTACCACTACCAAGATGCTCTTCAATATTGTCTTTTCCAGATGGGGTATTCCCAGGTGCATAGATTCAGATATGGGACCCCATTTTGTAGGAGACGTAATGCAGGAGCTATGCAAAGTCCTGGGAATCAAACAGCGCTTTCACATAGCTGGACACCCCACCTCCTCTGGGTTAGTGGAAAGAACTAACCACCCTTTAAAGGAAGCTTTGAAGAAACAAATTAGTCCCTCTGGCAAAAACTGGGATGAGAAACTCCCAATAATCTTGATGACTTTAAGGGGTTCAAGGGCAGTACATGGGTTTGCTCCTTTCCAGGTGATGACAGGAAGGCGCATGCAAATGCCGGAGTCCTGGTGGCTGGGGACAGAGTTACCCAGCACCTGGGAAAACAAAACTGTCTCTGAGGAATGGATACAAATGTTGGTGGAGGAACTAGCAAAAATCCATAGGCAGACTGCCATACGTCTGGGAGTAGCCCAGCAAGATATAGATAGGAGGCTAGGATGGATCAGAAAGCCCATTGTCTGGGAAGAAGGGCAGTCGGTAATGTATCAAAAGTTCTCCGCTTCAAAGCATTCCCTAACACATAAGTGG
>QEPC01001934.1:451198-475172 GCA_003113815.1 Sphenodon punctatus | reverse complement strand
GACTGGAAGGGAGGGCCCTCTGAGTAAAGAATGGGGTCATTAAGAAGGAGGGCTCACCCTGTTGTAACAAGGAACTGGTGGCCATGACTCAGTACAGAAACCCCCCCAATCCCTGCATTCCCCAAGAGAAACCAGACACACACCCATTGTACCTAAAGACCGTCATTAGCCTTACCTCCCCTCCCTGCACCTTCTGTTTATAGTTTCCCCCTGTGACAAAGATATCTTGGGCATCTAGTATGGCCCTCTTTGTCATGGAAGTAACCTCCCCTCGTTAGCCCATTGTACACCCCAAACGACCCTGCGTAGCCTCCCAGAAACCTTTTTTTCAGTACACAATAACTGCCCTACAGTTTTTCTTCCACCTCTGAGAAATCTTGGGACCCAGATACGTGCAGATCACGCTCTGTGAGTGTCTGAGTTAAGAGATCTTCCAGATTCTGGTCTGCCCCTTCTTTCTTCCTCCATCCCCTGAACTCCACTGGACCCGTGGGCCACCTGTCCCATCTCAACAGGCAAGGAAAGATAACCGCAGGTCCAGACTTTCCCAGCCAACTGGGGAAGCCCTCTTTCTCTTTCTCCCTGTCTCCTTCTCTCTCTCTATCACATTCTCTTGCTCCCCCTCACTGAACCAGAACCAGAATACCCCCCCTCTCTCTTCTCCTACCATCCCCGCAAGCTGCTTGTGTTTTAAACCCCACCAGCCAGACTGGGGCTGTGTTTCTGTGTTTCTCTGTATTATAAACCAGTAAACCTGTTGTTTTTGGATACCTGTCTCCTTCTCTCTCTCTCTCTATGTGGGGAGGATACATAAACAGCCTGTAGCGTGTACTGTCCTCAGCTTGATCCTTTTAACACTTGGAGATCCCAGTTTAAGTCTTTAAGCCAATTCCCCCCGAAGTTTAAGGAACGTTGATTATCGGGGTACATCGCCCTGAGAGGTCACGAGTGGGAAGGGGTCTCCTGTTAACACTGGCAAGGGTTGGGGGTGCCACTGTCCACTTTACCACCAACCTGTGGTCAAGTAGCAACGTGCAGCATGCCTACCTGGCAGTGACGGCGCACTGGTGGCAGGACCCAGAGGCAGCATTTGACCATGGCAGGAGGGGTCCGGAAGCAGGGTATAGGTGGGCCCTGCTTCAGGAAGAAGTAATGGATGGCCCCCACACTGCTCAGAACATCGAGGCAGCTCTGACCACCATGGTAAGGGAGTGGGTCATGCCAGGGGCACCCTTCACTAAGGGGTGCGCCTTGACAGACAATGTGGACAACATATTGAGGGAAGTCCATGAGGGGGGCCTCACCAGCATCCCTTGTGCCTCACACACTCTTCACCTGGTGGTCAGGGATGCTCTGGGCTTGTGGGAGAAGGGGATTGGGGCAGGCACCCTTAGCTCCCTGATGGAGTGGGGGGAGGAAGCTGGCCAGTTTCTTAAACCAGAGTGTGAAGGGCAGCAACATACTCCTGGCGAAGCAGGCAGAGCAAGACTCCCCAGTGCACCAGCTGGTGCAGGATGTGTCCACCCAGTGGAATTTGACCTTCCTGATGTTTGAGCGGCTTCTCAAGCCGAAAGCTGCAATGCATCAGGTTCAACTGGTGATAGACAGCGGGGCACCTCCAGGGTACGAAGGGGTGGAATGGGAGATCATGGCTCACACATTCTTCATGCTGAGACCATTCTTGGCTGTGACGGAGACCATCAGCTTCTCCACGGCCACCATCAGCAAGGTGACCCTCCTGAACCAGAGTCTCCTCAGGATGCTGGAGGAGATTCTCCAGGAAGCTGGCAGATGCAGTAGTTTACCTGGTGCAGCAGCTGAAAGAAGGGTTGAAGGTGTGGTTCGATGAGCTCCTGTAGCAGGAGGAATACGTTTTGGCAACTATATTGGACCCCAGGGTCAAGGGCAGCATGGCACGCCAGACAGCTGCAGGAGCATTTGCTGTGTGCTGGTTACTGTCAGCTTGGAGTAGAAGTGAGAACTGCTTCTGGAGAATTTCCTTGTCACTCACACCTGCATCCCTCCCCACTCACAGGTATTTACAGTGGGGCGGGGCCCTGGGGGCTGTGAGCTGCAGNGGAGTAGAAGTGAGAACTGCTTCTGGAGAATTTCCTTGTCACTCACACCTGCATCCCTCCCCACTCACAGGTATTTACAGTGGGGTGGGGCCCTGGGGGCTGTGAGCTGCAGGAGCATTTACTGTGTGTTTGTTACTGTCAGCTGGGAGTAGAAGGGAGAGCTGCTTCTGGAGAGTTGCCCTGTCATTCACGCCTGCATCCCTCCCCACTCACAGGTATTTACAGCGGGGCACAGCCCTGGGGGCTGTGAGTCATTGGTTGGACCATTTGTCGGCCTTTGTGGCTGTGGCCAGGAACTGTGCCTGCAGAAGAGAGAGGAGTGCATCTTTGTGATAAAGCATCCACGGGACCAAGATTGCTACGCTGGGGGTGTTGCAAGCCTGCCGCTGGCAAACCTCGTGAAGGGGAGGTGGAGCATTTGGAACCCGCTGATGATAGGAGTGCTGTGCTGGACACAAGAGCAGCACCAGAGAAGCTACTGTGATAATGGGGGAAGGCTGTCATTGTTTGGACTTTATGCTGAGCACACCTGAACAGTGTTAGACAGCAGCCTCTATTGGCGAATGGGGCATCACCTGATCTCCGGGATCATTTTTTTGGAAGCCGCTCAGCCAAGGCAGTGCCGGTTGGGGCCAGGGCCACTCCAATTGTTGTGGTGTGCCTATTGGACTTGTTTCTTTACTTGTCCTTCCGGGGGTTCTTGGCTTCCTTGGGCTTGGGTCCAGAATTCCTTTATTTTTGCCCAGGGGCCAAGTTTCTGGCTGGCAGCCCCACCAGAAGCAGGACTTTGTCATACCCTAGGAGTTAACTTGTTGTGGGATAAGTGCTGTGCAGTGTTTTTACCTGACAATGGCTTAGAGGACATGTTTCTTGCCGGCAAACCCCAAGAAGGGTAGGACAGAGATTTTTGCTCTATGCCTGGGTTTTATATGCCTTGTATTTGCTTATGTTATGCTATATACTGATATAAGGGACAGGGTGCAGCTATTTTAAGGGGTTAATCCTACTACCAGTAACTCCTGAGTAGGGGCCGGCCCGAGTTATTTGGTTTTATATTTATTTTATATTTGTTTTTTATACCTTGTTCATATCTCATTAATTCCTGACCCATGATGACTTTGAAGAGTAAATGTTCCCATCCTCATACAGTGTTGATGTCGCCACCTTCCAAACAAAGGGAAGTTGATAGTTTCTTAAATGTAGGGGTGTTGGCATGAAACAGATATGAGATATTGAAGGAGGAGAGGACATCTCTCGATTTATTGGGTTTCTTAAACATGGATAATCAGCCCAGTGCACCAACGATGCCAAGCATGCAGGCGGTTATAACACAGGTATGGGGGGGAGGCGAAAGGGCCAGAGATTGTCTCTGGCCCTCAGGATCATATAGATGGGTTGCAGGAGGGGGATATTGGAGGTCTCTCTTATCCTCCAAACCCTGAAACCAGTGCCCACCATTGTGGCACAGGCAGGACAATCTACCCCCTGAACTTATGGCTCAGCACGTGATGATTACTGCGCAAACTGCTCATTATTTAGCAGTGAGTTCTTGCACAGTTGAACTCACTGACCTTAAAGTAGGGGAGCTGACTAAACTATTGGAGAAGGATACCCCGATTAGGCACAAGGGCGGCCTTTCTTCACCAATTCTGAAATTTACTGGAGTGGTGGATGAACAGGGGGACCGTCATCAACAGAATTTTGAATTACCTCTTGAAGATGACCAATTAGTCTTTGATCTGATAGATGGTCCGCTCAGGATCTTGCTCTCTTTTTCACCTCTAAGATTGACAAGATCTGCCTGTACATCGCTTCCAAGTCCTCCCCACCTGCTACTCCTCCACTCTCCCTCCTCCCCCCTGTCTTCCTTCCCTCCCGCCTCCCTTGAGGAAATCTCCTCCCTGCTCTCCTCCTCCAACCCCTCCACTTTCCCCCCCTGGACTCCATCCCCTCCTGACCTCAATTGTTTCCACCGTCGCCCGTCCCCTCCTGCACATCATCAGCCTCTCCCTCTCTACTGGCTCCTTCACCTCTGCCTTTAAACACGCCACTGTCTCCCCCATTCTCAAAAAGTCCACTCTGGATCCCTCTGAACCCTCTAATTACCATCCTGTCTCCCTCCTCCCTTTTGCTTCCAAGCTCCTTGAATGGGTTGTCTACTCCAGTTGCCTTGACCTCCTCTCCGCCAACTCCTCCCTTGACCCCCTCCAATCTGACCTCCGTCCCCATCACTCCACTGAAACCGCTCTTGCTAAGATCACCAACGATCTTCTTATAGCTAAATCCAACCGCCTTTTCTCTATTCTTGTCCTCCTTGATCTTTCTGCTGCCTTCGACACTGTTGACCACTCACTCCTGCTTGAAACGCTCCATGCCCTTGGATTCCAGGACTCTATTCTCAACTGGTTCTTCTCCTACCTTTCTGACTGCTCCTTCAATATACCTCTTCCTAACTCCTACCCCTCCTCCTCCCTACCCCTCTCGGTTGGGGTTCCCAAGGCTCCGTCCTTGGCCCTCTCCTCTTCTCTATCTACACCCAGTCCCTAGGAAAACTCATTGCCTCCCACGGTTTCCGATACCACCTATACGCTGATGACACTCAGCTCTATTCCTCCACTCCTTCCCTCTCCCCCTCTGTTCAAGGTTGTCTCACCAACTCCCTCTCCGATATCTCCGCCTGGATGTCTAAACGCCAACTCAAACTGAACATGGCGAAAACTGAACTCCTGATCTTCCCTCCCAATCCTTTCTCTCCCTCTTCCCTGTCAATTACCATTGACGGGGGTTTCCATCCTCCCTGTCCCCCAAGCTCGCAGCTTGGGCTTCATCTTCGACTCGCACCTCACCTTCAAACCCTATATTGACTCCGTTGCCAAATCCTGCCGCTTCTCCCTCCACAACATTGCGAAGATCCGCCCTTTTCTGTCTGTCTCCTCTGCCAAAACTCTCATCCACGCCCTAGTCATCTCACGTCTCGACTATTGTAACCTCCTCTTCACTGGTCTTCCCCGGTCCCACCTTTCTTCCCTTATCTCTTTTCAAAACTCTGCTGCCAGGATCATCCACCTAGTCTGTGCTTTGACCACGTGCAGCCTCTCCTCTCCTCTCTCCACTGGCTTCCCCTTCCTGAGCGTATTCTGCACAAACTCCTCATCTTCACCTACAAAGCCCTTCACAACCTCGCTCCCCCCTACCTCTCTGCCCTGATCTTCCTTTGAACCCCTGCTCTAGCACTCTGATCCTCTTCCATCCCCTCCCACACCATCCCATGCCTCCTCTGCTCCCCCAACCACCTTCGTCCTTTTTCTCTCGCTGCCCCGCGTGCCTGGAACTCCCTCCCAGCCCTCGTACGCCTGGCCCCCACCCTCCACACCTTCAAGTCCCTCCTCAAAACCCACCTCTTCTGCGCCATCCTTCCTGACTCTTGCTAACCACCCCCACCCAGAATTATCCTCCACCTGTTATCTGCAAACTCCCAATGTACTGTAACCAAGCCAAGAACGTGTACCTGAGCTCTTGCATCCTCATGAATGTTGCATCCCTTGTCTCTCCCTCTGTTCCCCCTTCCCTGTCTCCCCTCCCCCTGTCTTTAGATTGTAAGCTCTTGGGCAGGGACCATGTTTATCTTATTCTTTGTAAAGTGCCAGGTACATCGCTGGTGCTATATAAATGCTAATAATAATAATAATAATAAATAATAAATAATAAATTGGCTCTCAATATTAAACTTACCCACCGAGGTAATTACCATTTTGGAATTCTCTGATTGAGGCTACAGAACATCTGAGGGATTTGTCTCACCTACCTATTACCAGTAAAGACATCTTGAGAGTAAATATTGTTCTAACTGAAGCCAGCAGAGGTGTGTAATTTTATATTTTACACATCCTAAAACAGTGATGGTTATTAAAGAGAAATCCTTGATGTGTTGCAGCATGTATCCCTCTAATGTATATCATAGGTTAACCCATGTGAAACATACTCAGTCACTTGGAAAGAACTTTCCAAGTGATAAAGGTCTAAAATTAGTGGAGATATTGAATCGTTGCCCACAGACAGACATCCCTCAGGAGTCTCCTATATTTAGTATAGACCCACAATTGGCCCATGAAGAGATGATGGAGATGCAGGTGACCCAATTTAACCACCCAGACTGGCAGTCAGGTCATAGGAAGGAGGGATGAAGTCTAAACACTGATCAGCCAATAGTTAATTCCAGTTTTTTTCTTAATAAACTATCCTCTTTCTACCAGCAAATTTCCAAACCATATGGGAATGATAGACCTGATAATAATAGGAATAATATCCAGAAGGTGGAGGGGGCAGGAAGGTTTAAGGATATAACTCCAACCTTGAAAACAGTTAACCAACATAGTACAGGCCTTATAGACACAAATTTTCCAGAACTCTTAGATGTTCGCCTTCCCTGGGCCCAGATAACTTCAACTCCATTTGGCGCTGAAGTGCGTTTACATGTTGGTCGGCCTTCCTCTGAGACCCTTCTGGATGGCTCATGCCATATAAGTATACCTGCCCTTGAAAGCCCGACGACACGTGTAGAGCAACACGCAATATGTCTTCTTTCATCTGACATAAGGGCACCCCAAGAGGATGATAAGACTCTGAGAAATGTTTTGGCTGATATTGATTGACTCTTGTGAGAGCACCCAGATGGGAATCTGGGGGTTGCATCCTGGAATATTGCAAGTTGGGCTACCAAACATAATGATTCTGATTTTTTATCATATATCAGGCAATATGATGTGATATGCCTACAAGAAATGTGGTGTGCCTCTGCCACAATCTGTATAGATGGGTTTTCTACCTGGGTTTGCCCAGCTCAACAGGGGGCTAAAAGGGGTCAGCCTAAGGGAGGACTTACGGTTCTGGTGGCAACAAATGCGGATATACAAGGGGAGGTAATGGTTTTGCTTGGGCATAATATTATCGCTCTATGAATGGTTATTCCAGCCCTAGACTTGTCTATGCTCCTGATAAATGCCTATAACCCACCACCACCCCAAAAATCAGGTACAGATCTTCTGGCAAAGTTTAAGAGAGGTAATCTTGGTACATAAAACTAAATACCCCAAAGATGGATTGATGGTGTTGCGGGACTTAAATGCAAGATTAGGGGCTAATGCCTCCAATATATTGATGGGACTTGGCTTAGGGGATATGAAAAACACCTTGTTCGACCTTAACATGGATAGAGCATCAATGGACTATAAGATAAAACAGGTAGGACAGGAGCTGTATAAATTGACTGTGACCTTGAGGATATTAAATGGTAATAGCGATGGAGATAACAGAGGAAATTTGACATATATCGGTACAGGTGGGGGTAGTGTTCTGGACTATGCCCTCCTTTCTCCAAATTTGGTTTTTATTATTTATTTATTTAATATGATAAATGAGATGCGGCATCTCGGGACGGCTTTCAACATAAAGACACACAATAATAAAATTTGTTAAAACAATGTTTTAAAAATACAAACCCCCTTAACATAAAAACTCTTCAAAAATCCCACGCCTACCCCANAAGCTAAATCAATCTAATGCTACTCTAAATAAATCCAAAAACAGGGGAAGGGAATCAGGGATGGAATATATACAGGGAGGAATGAAGGATTCAATTGAGGGTAGGGAGAAAGAGCACAGGAAGAGGTAAAAAATAAAAACAACATCTAAATCTATCTAATCTAAACTAAACAAATGAAACTATGGAGGTAAATGTGTGGAAGTGGGTGAAATAGAAGGAGGATGGCAATGGATTAGGAGAGGGAGCACTGCTGGGAGAGGGAGACTTCTGAAAATGCCTGCTGAAAGGATCAGTGGCTATCTCAGAAGGAGTTGGAAGAGGGGAGGGCAATGACTTTTGTTACTTGCTGTGCCCACCTTACCACAAGCCCCATTGGCTCCATGCAGCCTAGGACGTGGACAATAGCAGACTGCGAAGCCAGGGGTCTGAGTAAAAGAGGGATGGTGATTGGGCAGGCTGGCTTCTAGTCCAAGCCTTTCCACCCCTGGTGCCAGGAAGTCTGCTCCTGAGCTTCCCCTCCCCCCAGGGCCTTCCAGCCCTGTTCTTACCACCCGAATGTGCCTGACCTCATCCAAACGGGGTCGAACTCTTCGGGGCTTCAGGTGTTCGGTTCAGCCATTCAATTCGGCCATCTAAGCGGGCCAAGTTTGGGCTGAACACAGAACGGCCGAACCAAGTTCACACATCCCTACAGGGCTTATTACAACCTAGCTACACCTCTGCCTGGAGGATTGGATTTGTAGGTCCCAGAACACCTGTGCTTGCTGAAAAGCACCAGCTGAAACAACAAAATGATATAGGGTATAAACAGACAGCAGCTCCACATTTGCCCACACAAGCCCCCATTAATCCAAGGTTTAGCTGTCTGAGAGCAACCACCCATTGTTCAACATGAAGCAGGCTGCGGCTATTCTGGGTCAGCCCCACATGGGGTGGTCTGGAAGTTCCCAGAGCACACCTCGTGAATCAAGTCAGCCAAACCCAGGGCAATGGGTAAACATGGAGCAGCTGTCTGTCTGTCTGAATGATCCCCACAAGCCCCTCCAACACACAGTCCTGCCCAGATTTATAGATTGCCGATTGACCAAATGGCCAGAGTGGCTCCCAGAGTCACTCCCATTTTGATTCCCTGCCCCTACCACAGCCTTTAAAGGAATGTGCATGGAATTGAAACATGCACTGGCCCCACACAGGAACCCTGGAAATAGAATAGCAGCCACTATTCTCATAAGCCCTGGCAGGACAAAGGAGCAGCAGACCCTGTCAGCCATGGAGGACAGCAGCCAGTCGAGCATGGTAGGGTCACGTAACCCACCCCCATAAGGGGAGGGCACTAACAAGTATCCATCCTGTACTGTTCCCACAGGCAAGAACTGAAGCAACATCTCAGGACCCACCTGCACACAGGACAGGCCCCCACAACCACCCAGAAGAAGGCACCTCCTGGTCTGAGGAGGAGATCAGGGCACTCAAAGCCCTGTGGTGGTATTAAAAGCTCCAGGGTCAGCTTGTGAAAACCTAACAGATTGTAGAAGTATTCAAGGATAATTCTGAGTGGATGGAGTAGATGGGATACACTAATTCCATGAAAGAATCCTGCAGCAGGCAAAGGACTTGAGACATGGATACAAAGATCTATGATGGCAACCAGAAGTCCAGTCAAGGAAGGCAAATGAGCCTGTACTATGACCCGGTGGACTGGTTCCTGCACATGGATGGGACAATAGCTGTCTCTTATACACATCTAGATGTGTATAACCGTACCAGATACAGCTGACGGAAGGTGGCCTTAGTCACCAGCTCCACCTGCCGATCCAGCCGGAACCTCAAGTCCAACACCACCTCCAGACTCCAAACCTGCTGGACTACCGGAGGATGGACCCCCCCCTACCAGGGGAGCCTTTCCCACCCTTCCCACCACATCACCTCAATCTTATAAGGATTAAGCTTCAGTCTGCTCTACTGCATCCAATCCACCACAGCCTCTAAACACTGGGAAAGTAATGAGACAGCAGGACCTGGGTCAGTTGAAAATGAGAGGTACAGCTGAGTATCGTCAGCATTTGTTATACTTCCAGTTAGGGGACCAGGTCCTGAGTGACCACTTTCCCATACAGAACACCCTGCAAACTGTCTATTCCTCTGTCAGATTGCTTTCTGATTCAAGTTTGAATGAAGTTAATGGGAAAGAAATAACTCGCTGTCTAGCTCGCTGGTCACAGAAAATAGAGTTTGCAGTCTAGGCCTTCTTCATGCAATCAGATGTTACCTCCATATGTGGACAAATTATGGCAACCAAAGATGTAAAACAGGCTTGCTCATTATGGTCCCAGTTTGTGGACGACCTGAGTTTAATACTCACCTGTTCTCCTAAAGTGGGGAAATCTCCCCCCAGGAGAGAAAACATATGGAGGGATAATGAATGTAGATCAGCTAGAGCCCTATTGAGGATGGCATTTCACAAACTTCAATAAAAGGAGGGGCTAGAATATGCTCCTAAGTATAGGAAATTAAGGAGTATAAATCCCTGATAAAAAGAAAGAAGGAGGAATATAATGAGCTCCAATGGACTATACTCTTCGAAATAATCGATAAGAAAGATACACTTTTGGAGCTTAGTAGATAATTTTTGGAGCTTAGTAAATAATTTTTGCAAGTGGGGGTCATTCACTAAGGAGCTGAAGATCCCCCCTTCAACTTGGACTAAATACTTCTCTGAGTTGTTTACGGCTTACGACTTTGAAAATAGGTATGCTCCCCTGCCTGATTTAGATTTACCACAATTGGAGCCGGTTGCCCCGTTGGAGATCCTGGAGGCAATAGGAAACCTGAAGGCTGGTAAAGCGGCTGGATTGGATTATATCTCAGGAGAAGTATATAAAATCCTACCTGATTGGTGGATCCTTGCCATTGCCCATTTATTCTCATTAATTAATGACACCGCTATATTTCAGGATACCTGGAAAACCAGTATCATTATTCCTATATATAAGAAGGGTGATAACATGAATCCGGGAAATTATAGATCCATTAGTTTATTGTGTAAAATTTCTAAAATATACACTAGACTTTTATTAAATCGATTGCAGACTTGGTCTGCAGCGGAAGGTATCCTCGCAGAGGAGCAGGCAGGTTTTGGGACTAATAGATCCACCATGGGACAAGCCTTTGTGCTTATCATATAATCAATAAGTATAAACGTCGCAAACGCAAGGTTTTTGTAGCCTTTATTGATTTGGCCTCTGCCTTTGATTCAATCTGCAGAACAAAGTTGTGGCTTGAACTTGACTGCTTATAAATAGATAAGCGCTTATTGTTTCTGATTAAATCAATGTATACTCAAACAGCGATGAGGGTAAGAGTCCATCCAAATGGGACTCTTTCAGAATCAGTCAGGACCCATCGAGGTGTTCGGCAGGGATGTTTGTTGGCACCAGTTCTATTTAACATTCTATGTTAATTTCTTATAACTGAGCATAGAGACACTGTGAGATACAATCCTCCACGTGTTTGTGCTAAGGAAGCTTTTATGCTTTTGTACGGAGATGATAGTTTTGGTGTCACTTAGCAAACTGGGACTGGATAGATCATTGAGGGATTTTGGGTCCAGATGCATGGAAAATAATCTTCCTATAAACTATGATAAAACAAAAACTCTTGTCTTTGTCAAACGTTTTATTAGATATACTTGGAATCTTCAGGGGCACAGACTACAGCTGGTAGATTCATACAAATATCTAGGTGTCATCTTCTCTGACAACGGGGCATGGCAAGCCCATATTTTGGCTGCTAAGCAGAAGTCGAAAATGGAAGCTCTGGCTATCCACCATTTCTTTTTTCGTTATGGACAACGATGTATTAAGGCTGCCCCAAAAATCATAGATGCTAAGCTGATAGCGAGAATGCTCTATGGTGTTCAAATCTGGGGACATGATTGTCATGCAATAGCTTACCTTCAACTAATAATTAATGGATTTTGTATGTATTTTTAAATTTTGTATGTAAATTGTTTGGGCAATGGCTTAAGGCCATGTCAAAAAAATAAATTCATTATTATTATTATTATTATTAATGGATTCTGGAGACAGATCCTGAGGATTCCTCCTTCATCTAGCATAGCCATAGTAAATTTGGAATTGGGTTGTCAATCATTAGCCGCTCAAATAAATACACGAATGTTTACATTCTGGGCCAAAATTAGGGATGTTCTGGTTACCTCCCTCTTGAGTTTGGCAATGACTGAAAAGTTTCAGGATAATGAGTGTGGCACTGATGTCTGGTGGGCTGATGTGAAAGCATGCCTCTCGTCTTTAGGATTTTCAGAGACCTTCTTTCAAGATAATACTAGTGGACAAATTATCAAACTTCTCAAACAACGTATCTCTGATGTTGACAGACAAGAACAGAGGGCTTGTATTTTCCCTTTTTATAAATATTTGATTCCAGCTAAGAGTGGGGCCCCATATATCTATCATGTATGGGGCCCCACCTCCTGTGCTTAGGAAAGCTTTTACCAGTGTAAGATTACAAACCAATTGCACATCTGTCTTGTTGGATAGGTATCAGGGAATCCCCTATAAAGAGAGGATTTCTCCCAGTGGTAGCGAGGTGGAGGATTTAGGTCATTACTTACTGTCATGCCCGCTATATGATAATCAGCATACACAACTGTATTTTGCTACTGGATAGGATAGTTCCAGGCTGAAAAATCAACAATTAATTTATCTTTTGGGAGATACAGACCCCTCAAGATCTAAGTTTGTTGCAATATATGTCTCCAGCACCATTAATATACGTATGAATTATGAGCAGAAATCCCCTTTGGCTATCAGTCACAATACTTGCACTCTGTCTGTGAAGGAGGGTTCCATATAAGTGAACCTTTGGTTTTGTTTATTTGTTTTATGACCATGTCTGTGTAAATTGAACTAGTTCTCTGTTATGAGCTTACTCCTATGTGTATGTAGAATGTTTTGGGTCGTTGCATTTCCCAGTTGTATAATATTACTGGATACATTGTATTATTATTTTATTATTCTATTTTTATTTTTGTATAAAAACTGGAACCTAAAGGTGTTGTTATAGCCATGTGGCTTGCAATAAAATTCAAATTTGTTCATTCATGGGCACTGGAAGGGTGACCTGGTAGAGACGGTCCTGCAGGCAGAGAGGGCTCTGGAGAGTGCACAGCAGCAGCAGGAGGATGTCCCTGGGGATGGTGGGAGTGGGAGCAGCCACCCCTTTCAGTTGGCAGGGCTTATCCGTGTCCCCAGCCCTAGCAGTAGCAGAACCAGCAGCATGCTGAACAGCAGCAGCACCCCTATTGAGAGCAGCTGCTCATATGTGTAGGGCACTGGCGAGCATGGGCTCATGCACAGCAGGGTAGGCAGTGTGGCTGAGGGCAGTGGTGGAGGTGGAGCAGCAGCAGCAACCCTATTGCTTCTGGATGACGTGGACGGGCAGACAGGCACTTTGTCATGAGTATGGGAAGGCAAACCGAGGCAGGCTTTGACCTTGGCCACCTGGGTGGACGGGCAGGCAGACAGGCAGCATGGCATGAGCATCAGAAGGCTGGCTGAGGCAGGGTTTGATCTTGGACACCTGGACAGGCGAGCAGACAGGCAGCGTGGCATGAGCAGAAAGACTGAGGAAGGCTTTGATCTTGGACACCTTGGTGGGCAGGCAGACAGGCAGTGTGGCACGAGTAGAAGGCAGACTGAGGCAGGCTTTGATCTTGGTCACCTGAGCTGGCGGGTGGGCACACAGGCAGTGTGGCATGAGCAGAAGGCAGACTGAAGCAGGGTTTGATCTTCGCAACCTGGGTGGACGGGCAAACATGCAGCATGGCAAAAGAGGCAGTAGGGAAGGCATGCTGGGACCTTGGCACTCAGCTATGCTGATGAAGACTGTGCAGTGAGAGAGAGACATGGAGAGAGAGCCATTCAGATAGGTGGACCAAGATTGTCTAGTCAGAGGCTGACTGGCAAGCTTACAGCTTCCCAATGCCACCCTGTGTCATAAGGTCAGTCAGATAGGCTGGTTGAGGCCCTCTATTGAGAGAGAGAGGCAGGGAAGGTGCTGGGCATTGGGAGGGAGGGACAGCACCTCAGCAGCAGCAGCCCAGATTGAGGAGGAGCCCCATCCCAAGACTTCCTTTGGCATGGAATGGAATGTGCCATTGCACCATGAATCCATGTCCAGGGCCAGCTGGGGGAATCCCAGCAGTGGAAGGTTGACCTTTATAAAAAGCAACTGCTTCACCAACTTGGCCCCCAGTCTCAGTCGGTGCAGTGAACAAATGTCCCCCACCATGGAGAACACCCGCTCACTGGGGACACTCGTTGGTTGGAAGGAGAAGAGACCCTTGGCTACTTTGGACAGGGCCAGCCACACATTGGTCTTGCTGGCCCAGTAGGCCAAGGTATCGCTTCTGGGTTCGATGAACGACTCCTCCTACAGGTAGCTCTCCACTGCTGCTGAGGCGCTGTTGTACTCCCTCTATTAACTCTGCCTGGGCACCACCTCCACCACTGCCCTCAGGCACGCTGCCTGCCCTGCTGTGCATGATCCCATGTTCACCAGAGTGGCCTGCACATATGAGGTGCTGCTGCTGGCAATAAGGGTGCTGCTGCTGCTCAGCCTGCTACTGGTGTTGCTACTGCTAGGGCTGGGGGCAGGGATAGACCTCGCCGGCTGAAAGGGGTGGCTGCTTCCACTCCCACCATCCCCAGGGGCGTCTTGCTGATGCTGTCATGCACTCCCAAAGTCCGCTCTGCCTGCTGGACCCTCTTCAGCAGGTCACCCTTCCAGTGCTCATAGAGTGCCGTCTGCCGTGTCACGCTGCCCTTGACCCTGGGGTCCAGCATGATTGCCAAAACATATTCCACCCACTGCAGGAGCTCATCGAACCATGCCTTCAGCCCTGCCTTCAGCTGCCACACCAGGTCATCTGCCTGATGCACCAGCTTCCTGCCCTGAGGGCCACAATCCTGTCCATGGAGAATCTCCACGAGTCTCCTCAGAAGATTCTAGACCAGAGGGGTCACCTGGCTGATGGTGACCATGGAGGAGCTGATGTTCTCCATCATGGCCAGGAACAGTCTGAGCATGAAGACCGTGGGAGCCAGGCTCTTCCATTCTGCCCCATCATACCCTGGAGATGCCTCACTGTCTGTTACCAGTTGAACCTTATGCAAGGCATCTTTCTGCTTGAGAAGCCGCTTGAGCATCAGGAACGTCGAATTCCACCATGTGGACACATCCTACACCATCTGGTGCACTGGGAAGCCTTGCTCTGCCAGATTCACCCAGAGGAGGTTGCTGCCCTTCATACTCCAGTTAAAGAAACTGGCCAGCTTCCTCTTCCACTCTATCAGGGAGCCAAGAGTGTCTGCCCCAATTGTCTTCTCCCCCAACCTCAGAGTGCCCCTGAAGGGTCAGTGCAGTGCAAGGGATGCTGGTGAATCCCCCCTTATGGACTGCCCTCAGTATGTTGGCAGCGTTATCCGTCACAACACACCCCTTGGTGAAGGATGGGCCTGGCATGATCCACATCCCTCCCTGAGGTCAGGGATGCCTCAATGTTCCGAGCGGTGTGGGGGCCATCCATGACTTCCATCTGAAGCAGGACCCACCTATACCTGCTTAGGGTTCTCTCCTGTCACTGCCAAATGCTGCCTCTGGGTCCTACCTCAGTGCACTGTCACCTCCAGGTAGGTGTGCAGAGCATTCTTACTCGATCATAGGTTGGTGGTGAAGTGGACGGTGGCACCCCCAGCCCTTTCCAGCTTCTCCCTCACCCACTCCTTTAAAGTACTCCTTTAAACTACAGGCCTGGCCCACATGCTGATTCAGGGTGGTGCATGAGGGCAGCTGAAAATGTGGTGCCAGGAACCCAATCAGGTGTCTAAATCCCATGTCCCCAACCACCGAGAAGGGTTGCCACGCCACCCTCCATGTCCTGCAGCTGCCGATGGACTTGGCAGCTGCCCCCACCCCAGCTCCTCCATGGTGCACTGACACTACTGCTGCTCCCCCCTAGCAGCGATACTGTTCCTGCTGCTAGAGGCAGCTGTTTGAGGAGGACGCTTGCCCACTGATGGAGGCGGATGACTGGCCATTGTCAGGAACCTGCTGACATCCACTTCCCCTGCCTGCCCGCTTAGCAGCACAGCGCTGTGGCATCCCTTCAGGTGCCTCGTCATGGCAGTTGTGCCAAGGTTGGTGAGCCCCTGCCCACACTTCACCACCTTCTGACAGAAAGTTCACTCCACCTCCCTGGGATCATCTGCTTGCACCAACTCAAAATGTGCCCAGACTGAGGATTAATTGCCCCCCCCCTGCCTTCTGACCTTCACCGGGTGACACACCGCTGACAGTGCTGCTGGGAGGGGAAGAACATGGTGGCAACAGGGCTCTTGGAGGGACAGCCATTGCCTCAGTGCCAGACATCTCCTCTGCAGGAGTAGTGTCTGCCTCGCTGTCCCCAATATGAGATTTGTCCCCCTGCGAAGGGGAGTACCGCGACCCTGAAGCTAATAGACTGTCCACCATGCTGCTGCCACTCTCCCTATGCCCCCTATAGCTGCTGCTGCTGCTCCTACTTCAGCTCCTCTCCCTGCTGCCATTGCCCAGGGATTGGGCCCTGCATCTAGCAGCCAGGGTGTGATCCACCAGCCCTGGACTGCTGGGGATCACCTAAATAATGGGGGGCATTGGTGACTGTTGAGGAACATCCAACTCCAAAGCACCTGAACCTGCTCCTGCAGCCACAGCAGAGATAGCTTCCATCTCCTGGAATGCAGGCCTTCGAGTGCCCTGTGTGACCGTGGAGGACGGTGACAGGAGGCGCCACCAAACCACACCCTGGCTAGTACCACTGCTGGGAGCCTCTGAAGTCTGACTGCCAAAATCAGGTCTGTGCAGTTTGGGGTGTGGTGATGGGCTTGGGCTGCTCCTGTTGCCTGCTGCCACACGACTGGCAAGGTCCCTGCCACCTCTGCCACGTGCCCCATTACCCGCCTTACAGGCAGCAGACCAACCTCTACTGCTTCCCTTCTCCATTTTTCCTTTCCAAATTATGCAGAGGAAATTTATATTTATTTATTTATTTATTTATTCAGAATATCTGCTACACTAACTCTAACTGCTATTAATTATTCTAAAACCTATGGAACTAAATGGAACATTATCTAATATCTACAAAGGCCTAGTCCTATAAACACACAATAAAATATTAAAACTGAATCACTACACACTATATCTCTCTCTATAACTAAGCTAACTCCTACAACTATCTATCTATAGTAACTAATATCTAATTATCTATCAATATATATATATATACACACACAGGGATGGATGGGGAAAACAGACAGCTCACAACAAACAACACAGGGAGGGGTACAAAACTGAAATGAAAGCTAAATCAATCTAATGCTACTCTAAATAAATCCAAAAACAGGGGAAGGGAATCAGGGATGGAATATATACAGGGAGGAATGAAGGATTCAATTGAGGGTAGGGAGAAAGAGCACAGGAAGAGGTAAAAAATAAAAACAACATCTAAATCTATCTAATCTAAACTAAACAAATGAAACTATGGAGGTAAATGTGTGGAAGTGGGTGAAATAGAAGGAGGATGGCAATGGATTAGGAGAGGGAGCACTGCTGGGAGAGGGAGACTTCTGAAAATGCCTGCTGAAAGGATCAGTGGCTATCTCAGAAGGAGTTGGAAGAGGGGAGGGCAATGACTTTTGTTACTTGCTGTGCCCACCTTACCACAAGCCCCATTGGCTCCATGCAGCCTAGGACGTGGACAATAGCAGACTGCGAAGCCAGGGGTCTGAGTAAAAGAGGGATGGTGATTGGGCAGGCTGGCTTCTAGTCCAAGCCTTTCCACCCCTGGTGCCAGGAAGTCTGCTCCTGAGCTTCCCCTCCCCCCAGGGCCTTCCAGCCCTGTTCTTACCACCCGAATGTGCCTGACCTCATCCAAACGGGGTCGAACTCTTCGGGGCTTCAGGTGTTCGGTTCAGCCATTCAATTCGGCCATCTAAGCGGGCCAAGTTTGGGCTGAACACAGAACGGCCGAACCAAGTTCACACATCCCTACAGGGCTTATTACAACCTAGCTACACCTCTGCCTGGAGGATTGGATTTGTAGGTCCCAGAACACCTGTGCTTGCTGAAAAGCACCAGCTGAAACAACAAAATGATATAGGGTATAAACAGACAGCAGCTCCACATTTGCCCACACAAGCCCCCATTAATCCAAGGTTTAGCTGTCTGAGAGCAACCACCCATTGTTCAACATGAAGCAGGCTGCGGCTATTCTGGGTCAGCCCCACATGGGGTGGTCTGGAAGTTCCCAGAGCACACCTCGTGAATCAAGTCAGCCAAACCCAGGGCAATGGGTAAACATGGAGCAGCTGTCTGTCTGTCTGAATGATCCCCACAAGCCCCTCCAACACACAGTCCTGCCCAGATTTATAGATTGCCGATTGACCAAATGGCCAGAGTGGCTCCCAGAGTCACTCCCATTTTGATTCCCTGCCCCTACCACAGCCTTTAAAGGAATGTGCATGGAATTGAAACATGCACTGGCCCCACACAGGAACCCTGGAAATAGAATAGCAGCCACTATTCTCATAAGCCCTGGCAGGACAAAGGAGCAGCAGACCCTGTCAGCCATGGAGGACAGCAGCCAGTCGAGCATGGTAGGGTCACGTAACCCACCCCCATAAGGGGAGGGCACTAACAAGTATCCATCCTGTACTGTTCCCACAGGCAAGAACTGAAGCAACATCTCAGGACCCACCTGCACACAGGACAGGCCCCCACAACCACCCAGAAGAAGGCACCTCCTGGTCTGAGGAGGAGATCAGGGCACTCAAAGCCCTGTGGTGGTATTAAAAGCTCCAGGGTCAGCTTGTGAAAACCTAACAGATTGTAGAAGTATTCAAGGATAATTCTGAGTGGATGGAGTAGATGGGATACACTAATTCCATGAAAGAATCCTGCAGCAGGCAAAGGACTTGAGACATGGATACAAAGATCTATGATGGCAACCAGAAGTCCAGTCAAGGAAGGCAAATGAGCCTGTACTATGACCCGGTGGACTGGTTCCTGCACATGGATGGGACAATAGTGGCCCCTGGGTACATGGCAATGCTGTCAGCAGGGGATCAAAGCAGATTGACACCTCTCCCACTGCTTACTTGGTGTTTGGTGGCTATGGGGAACTGAATGAGGGTGAGTC
The DNA here is from genome assembly GCA_003113815.1 of Sphenodon punctatus. NCBI lineage: Eukaryota > Metazoa > Chordata > Lepidosauria > Sphenodontia > Sphenodontidae > Sphenodon > Sphenodon punctatus. Next base: position 456,295 of record QEPC01001934.1, on the reverse strand, counting down.
ATTTGAAGTTGAATCCTGACAAGACGGGGGTGATACTGGTGGGTGGGACTGGGAGGGCAGATGTGGGAGAGGTCCCCACCATTGATGGGGTTTGCCCATCCTTGTTCTACAGGTTCAGAGTCTAGGGGTGATCCTCAATTGACAGCTCCATATGGATGCTCATATGGCAGCTGTGGCAAGGAGCACTTTTTGCAAGTTACGTCTTGTGCGATGGCTTTATCTCAGGTTCCAACCTTGCCACCATCATCCATGCCATCATCACCTCGAGATTAGATTACTGAAATGCACTCTACGTGGGTTTACCCTTGGTGATGGTCCAGAGACTGTAGCTGGTGCAGAACGTGGTGACCCACCGCCTTATGGGGATGGGTCACTGTTAGCACATAACACCGGTGCTCCGTTCGTTGCACTGGCTACACATAGTCTTCTGGGCTCAATTCAAGGTTTTGGTATTGACCTTTAAAGCCCAAAACAGCTGGGTCCTATGTATCTACTGGACCATCTCACCCCCAGGTTCTGAATCACCCCCTGAGGTCATTGGAGGGTGCCCCTCTTGAAGTCCCCCATGTCTGTCAGATGGGGATGATGTAAAGGGTGTTCTTGCTGGTCATTCCAAGTCTTTGGAACTCCCTCCTGGTGAAGGTTCATTGGCTCCCAGATCTTTCCTCCTCCTGAAGACAATGCAAGACCTGGCTGTTTTGCCCCGGCAGTGGGCAAGGGAGAGGGAGTGCGTGTGTGTGTGTGGGTAAGGTAATGAGGGTGAGGTTTATTTTTTCTTTTGAGAATATCTATGTATTGTTTTATGAATGCTGATTTTATTAATATTATGGTTGGTGGATGCTTTATTGTATTTTATCTTTTTACAAAAAATGTAAGTTGCCCTGAGGTGGGAGAGGGTGGGATATAAACTGTAAAATAAATAAAAATGAATAAAATAGCAATGCTATCTGTTAGTCACTCTCCCTCATTTCTGGGTTCAGGGATTTTGAGGAGGTGTGGTGGCTGGTGGGTTCTAAGACTGCTGGGGTGATGGGCAGGGCCAGCAGTGGACAGGACCAACAGTAGGTGGATCCAAGACAACAGTAGTCAGGATCAAGCCAACGGTAGGCGGAACCAACCAGAATTTGGAATTAATATGGAATTTCCCACCCTTTCCTAAAAATTAGAAAGCAGACAATTATTGATCAGGGGCTGGGGGAGGGGGGAATTAACAGTCTTACTGGGATTGAAGAAAACCAGAAGATCTTGTATTAATTTTTCAATTTTTCCCTGTGTGGGAAAAGGTTCTCCACCTCTGATATAGCACTTTCTGTATCCTATCCTTCCTACAACCTGAAAGCTCCCAGAACAGTGAACAAAAGAAAGGGGGAAAAATACGTTATTGATATTGGTACCATTTAAAAAAAATAATAATTTGGTATCATTATTGATTTATCTACATCTAAGGGAGATGGGGCAAGGGGAAAGGAAAACTATCTATTATCTAATCAATTATCTATATAAATATTCTAATCTAATATATGTCTAATCTATATCTATATCTAATCTAATCTATATATAATGTATAAGGGGAGAAAGGCAAGGAAAGGGAGAAGGTCAAATGTAGGGTATGAGGAAGGAAAGGTATTGGTGGGAATACCTAATAAATAAATAAATACAATGAGGGCTAGGGAGGATTTTTATGTGCAAGCACCACAGTTCTGTAAACCCAACCTGACAAGCAGAGCTCTCACACAATGGAGAGAAAAAAACTGGCCCTCCCATTATAAAGGTTTGCAGTGCCCTTCCCCAGAGACCCCTGATTGGTTGTGGGAGGCAGCAGGCACTGAGCAATCACAAAGTCCCATGAGACTGCTGGGACCTGGTTGCACTGCTCATTGGCCAGGGATATATTCATCAGATACTGCTGAGCTGCTCGCCCCTCCCAACACAGGCACAGTTCAAGAGTTCAACCCTGTTAAGTCTCCGGGATGTGTTCTCCCTCCTCTTCTCTCTATATTTCCCCTTCAATACCCAACTGCCACAGCACTATTATTATTATTATTATTTATTATTAACAAACATTTATATAGCGCCAGCAGTGTACCTGGCACTTTACAAAGTAATAAAATAGACACGGTCCCTGCCCCTAGGGCTTACAATCTGAGAGACAGGAGCTGGGGGAGAGACTTAGGAAGGGGAACAGAGGGAGAGACAAAGGGTCTAACATTCATGAAGATGCGAGGTCTCAAGTGCACGTACTTGGCTTGGTTACGATGAGAATGACAGCAGGCAGGTCCATGTTGCAAGGATACGGGTAAACCGATCGTAGGTATAGGAATAGTGGCTCAGCAGGATAAAGAGTCAGACAGAGCAGAGCGAAAGAGGTGAGTTTTAAGGAGAGATTTGAAGGTATGAAGGGAGGGGGCAAGGCGGATGTGGACAGGGAGGGAGTTCCAGGCATGGGGGGCAGCAAGTGAGAAGGGACGAAGGCGCTTAGGGGAGCAGGGAAGGCGTGGAAGGGTGAGAGAGGGGACAGAGGAGAAGCGAAGTGCATGGGCTGGAGTATGGAGGGCGATAAGTGCAGAGAGGTAGGGGGGAGCAAGGTTGTGAAGAGCTTTATAGGTGAAGACTAGGAGCTTGTGCAGGATTTGTTCAGGAAGGGGAAGCCAGTGAAGCGAAGAGAGGAGGGGCTGCACATGGTCGAAGAGACTGGCGAGGTAGATGACCCTGGCAGCAGAGTTTTGGACAGAGATGAGGGGAGAAAGGTGAGACCGGGGAAGGCCACTAATAATAACGACAATGATAATGACATTGTCATTTTTGTCTTATCATTTTTGTTATAATTTTGTTATCATTTTTGGTATTGTTTTTAGTATTGTCTCAGTTGTTGTTTTAATTATTGTTGTTATTCTCGGTTGTCATTTTCATTATTGCAATAATGAAAACTAAAATGACAATTTTCGTTGTTATTGTAATAACGAAAACGACATGCACACCCCTAGGGGATCTTGCCATTAGTTGCTTGCAGCCTGACTGTCCACTTACCTAGGGAATGTAACTGTTTTGCCTGCAAGCACTATGAGGCCCTCCATCCTCCTCATTCATCCCATAATTGCATAGGGTACCTATATGGGGCACCATGGCAATGGCCTCTATATTTGCCTGTGCTTCTGCGGCCATCCTAACATGGTGAGGGCTCAGGAGCGAAGAGTGCTGTGATGCCTGATGGAGGCTGTGGTACAACCTCTGCTCAAGAAGCCATCAGTTGACATTTACTCACTTGCCAGCTATCACCTGGTCTCTAACCTTCCATTTTTATGAAAGGTTATTGAACAGGTGATGGCTGAGAAGCTTCAGGGGCATTTGGACCACATCAGTTTTCTGTATTCCTTGCAGTCTGGCTTTAATCCAGGTTATGGCACTGAGACTGCACTTGTGGCCTTTGTCGATGACTTTTGCCGTGAGTTGACTCGTGGTCGGTTGACCTTTTAGATCCTGTTAGATCTATCAGCTTCTTTTGACACGGTTGGTCATGAGATGTTGGTGACTTGCTTGGGGGGCGGGGTGGGCAGGATTGTTCTTATTTATTTATTTATTTATTTATTATATTCTTACCCCACCACCTCTCACCAATGGCGACTCAGGGTGGCTAACAAAGCCATAAAACAATAAGTCATAAAATATTTTCATCATAAATATAAATACAATATAAAATTGAATGGTTCCATTCCTTCCTGACCGAGAGGACTCATGGAGTGGTGCTGGGGGACTGTTTTTCATCTCCTCTGGACCTCACGTGTGGAGTTCCACAAGGTTCTATTCTGCCCCCTCTCCTGTTCACTGTATGCATGAAGCTTTTGGGTGAGGTCATGAACGGGTTTGACTTTCAGTGTCATTAATATGCTGATGACACTCAATTATACCTCTCATTTTCAGTTGACCCAGGCCCGGTTGTCTCGGTGCAAACTTAGCATTTGGCTTTTGTGGGGGACTGGATGAGGGTGATCCATCTGAAACTGAATCCTGACAAGACAGAGGTAATGCTGGTTGGAGGGGCCGAGGGGTTGGTGACTCATTGATGGGGTTCGTCCCTCTCTGGTTCTTCAGGTTTGTAGTCTGGGGGTGCTCCTCAGTTCGCAGCTCTGCCTAGATGCCAAGGTGGTGGCTATGGAGAGGAGCTCGATCAACCGGTTACATCTGGTATGGTGGCTTCAGCCGTATATCTCAGACTCCAACGTGGCTACTATCATCCATGTCTTCATCACCTCAAGACAGGACTACTGTAATGTACTCTACATGGGGCTACCCTGGGTGATAGTCCAGAGACTGCAGCTTGTACAGAATGCAGCAGCCCATCTCCTTATGAGGACAGGTTGTCATGAGCGCATAACAGCGGTGCTACATTCACCGCACTGGCTGCCAATAGTCTTCTGGGCCTGATTCAATGTGTTGATTTCTTACCTATAAAGCCTAGGGATGTGTGAACGCGGTTCAGAAGTTCAGAATTCAGCCCGAACTCAGCCAGTTCAGGCAACCAAATTGGAACCCGAACTGACCGAACCAAACCTGATACCAAACTGAGGGGGAGTCAGCTGAGGAGCAGACTTCCATGCACTAGGGGTGGAGAGGCTTGGAGTAGCAGCCAGCCTGCCCAATCACCATCCCTTTTCCCCTCAGGCCACTGGCTTCGCAGGCTGCGATTGGCCACGAGCTAGGCTGCACGGAGCCAATGGGGCTTGCGGTGAGGCGGGCACAGCAAGTAACCAAACTCAGTTCCCTCCCCCCTTCCAAGATCTTCTGAGCTAGTCACTGTTCCTGACATCAGGCATTTTCAGAAGGCTCCCTCTCCCAGCAGTTTGTGTACCTCCCTGCTCCCCAATCCATTGCCATCCTCCTCCTATTTCACCCATCCAACCCATTTATTAATTATTAATTATTATTATATTATTAACAAACATTTATATAGCACCAGCAGTGTACCTGAAACTTTAGAAAGTAATAAAATAGACATGGTCCCTGCCCCTAGGGCTTACAATCTGAGAGACAGGAGCTGCAGGAGAGACATAGGAAGGGGAACAGAGGGAGAGACAAGGGGTCTAACATTCATGAAGATGC
>QEPC01001934.1:431720-447342 GCA_003113815.1 Sphenodon punctatus | reverse complement strand
TATATATATATATATATATATATATATATATATATATATATATACACACACACACACACAATTTTATATATATTGGTGTGGATTTTTGTTGGAAGACATGGAGAAGGGAAGTAGGAGAGGCCGGTCTTCTGCCCGTAAGGTGGGCAATGGGGCATGTGACAGAGGTGGTAGGGGTAGGGGCCATGCTAGTGGAATGGCAGTCGGCAGCAGCAGCAGCCAGAGCCCATCACCACACCCCAAGCTTTGCAGGCATGATTTTGGGAGACAGGGTTCAGAGTCTCCCAGCAGTGGCACTGGGACTAGTTGTGGGGGGGATGTTCGGTGGTGCCTCCTGCCCACGTCCTCCAGTGCCACACAGGGCTCTGGAAGGCCTGGAGGACATGAGGCTGCGGCTGTCTCTGCTTCTGCAGGAGCAGATGCTGCTTCCGATGTTCCTCCAGTGCCACCAATGTCCCCTATTGTTGAGGTGATCCCCAGCAGTCCATGGCTGGTGGATCCCACCCTGGATGCTAGAGGCAGGGCCCGATCCCTGGGCAATGGCAGCAGGGAGAGAAGTAGCAGCAGCAGCTCTAGGGGGCACAGGGAGGAGAGTGGCAGTAGCATGGTGGGCAGTCAAGCCTCAGGGTCCCAGTACTCCCCTTCACGGGACATCACAGTGATTGTGGACAGTGAGGCAGATGAAGACACTAGTCCCGCGGAGGAGACTTCTGGAGCTAAGGCGATGACTGTCCCTCCTCCCAGATCTGTGTCGCCACCAGGTTCTGCCCCTCCCAGCAGTGCTGGCAGCAGCAGTGCATCACCCAGGGTGGTCCAGAAGGTAGGAAGGTGGAAGAAAATCTCTGTCTGGGCACATTTCAAGCTGGTGAGGGCAGATGATCCCAGGGAGGTGCAGTGCACTGTGTGCAATAAGCTGGTGAAGAATGGGCAGGTGCTCAACAACCTTGGGACAACTGTCATGGCAAGACACCTGAAATCATGCCACAGTGCTCTGCTGCTAAGCGGGAAGGCAGGGGAAGTGGATGCCAGCGGGTTCCCGACTGCAGCGGCCAGTCACCCACCTCCTTCAGCGGGCAAGTGTCCTGCACCAACTGCTGCCTCTAGCAGCAGGAGCAGTATTCCTGTTAGGGGGGAAGAACAGCAACAGTAGCCTCACCAGCAGAGTCAGTTCACCATGGAGGAGTTGGGGTGGGAGCAGCTGCCAAGGCCATCAAGAGCTGGAGGGTGGCGTGGCTATCAATAGAAAGCGAGGTGGGTGAAATGATTGCTCTGAGTGGGCACCCCTTCTCCATTGGAGAGAACATGGGCTTCAGGCAGCTGATTGGGTTCCTGGCCCCCCAGTTTAAGCTGTCATCCCGCACTACCCTGAGTCTGACTGTGGTGCCGGACATGTACAGGGATTTGAAGGCACAGGTGAGGGAGCAGCTGAGAGGGGCTAGGGGAGCCACGGTCCACTTCACTATGAACCTGTGGTCCAGCAGGAACTCCCAGCACACCTACCTGGTGGTAACAATGCACTGGTGGCAGGACCTGGAGGTAGCTTTAGGGGGCAGGAGGGGTCCCAAAGCAGGGTATAGGGGGGCCCTGATTCAGGCACAAGTAATGGATAACCTCCACACCACCAGGAACATCGAGGCATCCCTGATCGCCATGGTAAGGGGGTGGGTCACGCCAGGCATGGCCTTCACCAAGGGGTGTGTGGTGACAGAAAACGCAGCCAATATACTGAAGGCAGTCCATGAGGGGTACTTCACCATCATCCCTTGCATCGCACACACCCTTCACCTGGTTTTCAGGGATGCTCTGGGCTTGAGGGAAAAGGGGATTGGGCCAGGCACCCTTAGCTCCCTGATCAAGTGGGGAAGGAAACTTGTGGGGTTCTTTAACTGGAGTGTGCAAGGGCAGCGAGCTCCTCTGGGAGAAGCAGGCCAAGCAAGGCTCCCCAGTGCACCAGCTGGTCCAGGGTGTGGCCACCAGGTGGAATTCCACCTTCTTGATACTCGAGCAGCTTCTTGAGCAGAAAGCCACCCTGCATGAGGTTCAACTGGCGATGGACAGTGGTGCACCAGAAGGGCTTAATGTGGCAGAATGGGAGATCCTTGCTCACACGGTCTTCATACTTAGACGGTTCCTGGCCATGACAGAGACCATGAGCAGGTCCACCGCCACGCTCAGCCAGGTGACCCCTCTAGTACAGAGTCTCCAGAGGAGCCTGGATGAGATTCTTGGGGGGGCGGGATGGTGGCCCTGTGGGCATGAGGCTGGCCAATGAGGTGCCTGACCTGGCGCAGCAGCTGAAGGAATGGTTGAAGGCACATTTTGATGACCTGCTGAAGCATGAGAAATATGTCATGGCAACCATGTTGGACCCCAGGGTCAACGGCAGCATGGCACGCGAGACAGCACTCTATGGCCACTGGAAGGGTATGCTGGTGGGTAGGGACCAAGAGGCAGAGCGGGCTCTGGAGAGTGCATGGCGGCAGCAGCAGCAGGACACCCCTGGGGGATGGTTGGAGTGGGAGCAGCGCCATCCACCCCTTTCATCCAGCTGGGTCTATCCCTTCCCCTAGCCCTAGTGGTAGCTGTGCCACCAGCAGCAGCACCCCCTATTGCCAGCAGCAGCAGAAGCAGCTCGGCCTATGTGCAAGCCACTCTGGGGAGCATGGCACCATCCATAATAGGGCAAGCAGCATGGCTGAGGGCAGGGGTGTAGGTGGTGCCCAGGCAGAGCTACGAGAGGGAGTACGATGGCGCCTCAGCAGCCGTGGAGACCTACCTGGGGGAAGAGCCATGCAGCGATCCCAGCAGCGATCCCTTGGGCTACTCAGCCAGCAAGGCCAAGATGTGACCGGCCCTGTCGAAAGTGGCCAAGGGTATACTGTCCTGCCCACCAACCAGTGTCCCCAGTGAGTGGGTGTTCTCCATGGGAGGGGACATTTGCTCCTCGCGCCGCCTGAGACTGGGAACAAGTTGGTGGAGCAGTTGTTATTCGTAAAGATGAACCTTCTGCTGCTGGTATTCCCCGAGCTGTCCCTGGACAAGGATTGATGGTGCAGTGGTACACGCCATCCCATGCCAGGGGCAATCTTGGGATGGGGATCCTCCTCCTCAGTCTGGGCTAGGACTACTGTGGCTGTGTTGCTGAGGAGCTGTCCCTCCGTCCCAATGCCCAGAACCTGACTGCCCCCCCCTCTCTCTCATACTTGGCTGCCTTATCTGACTGATCTCATGATGCAGGGTGGCATTGGGAAACTGGGAGTCTGCCAGCCAGCCTCTGACTAGACGATCTCAGCCCACCTATCTGACTGTCTGTCTCTCTATCTCTCGCTGCACACACAGTCTTCGCAAGCCTATCAGAGTGCCCTGCCAAGGTCCCACCCTGCCTTTCCTACTGCCTCTCATGCCAAGGTGCCTGTCTGCCCACCCACGTTGCTGCCAAGCTCTAAGCCTGCCCCAGTCTGCCTGCCCACCTTTCATGCCACGCTGCCTGTCTGCCCACCCAGGTTGCTGCCAAGAGAGAGAGAGAGAAAATCTCCCCACTGCTAGAAGGAGAGACAGATACGATTCCACCCATGCTGTCACATGCACTATATGGCCAGAGAGAGAGAGGGAGGGGCTCCTCGCTAGAATGAGAGAGATGGGGGTAGTGGGGGAGAGGTAGATTTATCCAGCTCAAACTGCCACCTGCCAAAACCAGGAAGAGCTCCCATCTGTGCTCATGCGCCTGATGCCCACATCCAGCAGCAAACCTACCAGAATGAGATGGAATATAACACAATGTATTATATGTGCCTGCCTGCCTGCCTGTGTGCGTTCCTGTACCTGCTGCTACCTATCGCATGATTGAATGAAGTGTGCCCAACCATGCACTAATTCTAGGAACATAATTAAACTCCCTTAGGCTGTCATTCCATTGTACCTGAATCAGTCATGCCCGCCCATCCCAGGAACCATCAATGAGATTCTGGGAGCTTCATTCCAGTCACTGGGGGCTGTCATTCCATTATACTGCATCCAGAAGTCTGGTGCCCGCACGCCAGCCTGCCCCCCCCAGCCTACTCCTCCGCACCCACCCGCGGATGCCCACTGAAGCTGCTGGGGGAAAAAAAAGCCCCTCTGAATACCAGCACCCGCCATCTGCTGCCTGTTGCCAAGGAGCCTCTCTCTCTTTCTCTCTGGCACACCCACTCAGACACAATCCCTGTCCCTCCTGGGGGGCTGTCTGCAAGTTGAGACCCTGCTGCTGGCATATCTTTGGGTTAATACCTTACCTACGCTACATGTGGTGCCAGGTGCTGCTGTTAGGAATCGACAAAATGTATGAGATTCTGCCACCTGCCAGAACTTAAGTACAGAGGGATAAAAGATTGATCAGTAAAAACAAAGCTCGTAACTACAAATATAACTTTAATTAACACTTTTTAAACAAAAACAACAACATTATAAAACCAAAACCAAACATTAGAAACTGGAAAGGAAACTTAAGTGGTCTACGAGTACTCAGTCTTTGAGCCTGTCCCCCTGAACATGGGGGAAAGGCAAAAGGGGAGCATGGGAACTAGGGTAGGGCACCCCATTCTCCGGCATCTCATACCCATTCAGGAGGGCAAAGTCCACGCCCGTGACACGGCCGCCTACCAGTTGGAGAGCGACTGGCAGTAAAGCTCCAGGTCATCCATCTGGGCAGAGACGTACTGCAAGTATGTCTCCACCTTCTGTCTCTTCACCTCAACCTCCTGGAACTTCGCCACCAGCCGGTTTTCCCTATTTACGACTTGCAGCCGTACCCCATCCAGGGAGTCTTTCGTGGGCTTCTCCACTTCGCCCTAAAGTCCCTTGCCACTGTAGACTCCTCAGTGGAGTTGGAGGAGGGAGAAGGGCTTTGGTGGTGTCGCTTTCAGGTTGCCTTCCCCCCCCTCTTGCGCTGATGCTCCACCACGGCCACGCCAGAATCCTGCCGCCTCATCATCAGCCCATGAAGCTTTTCACTGTGGGCTATCAACCCTGATGTGGTCCCTTCAAGCTGCCTCCGGAACTTTTTATGGCAGAACTAAAGAGCATAAAAAGATAGGAAGATAAGAAGTGCCATACTGTGTCGGACCAATGGTCTGTCAAGACCTGCCTGCATTCTGTCTCCACAAGTGGGTGGGTGCTTTGGCCAAACTCTTTCTGCAGGGGACTTCCAATGCATTCCTACCAGGTCATAGGGCAATCCATTCCCTGTTGTTCCAGGCCCCGTGCCTTACCGTGCAGACAGCTAATCCATTCTCCTTCTCATACTACCACCACACATTGGACCTCATGCACCCGCTGTCTGGCAGTGGCACTGGTGACCTCTGCCTCGGTGTCCTGCATGTGGCACCAGCTCTGGCATCCGATCCCCTACCCTATCTGAAACAGGAACACACAAAACAACACCTAAGTAATATCATGCATTTATATGCCTCTAGTCCACCTCCCTCCTTGGGGTGCTAGGGATGGCAACGAGAGATGGTGACCCTGGCTGGCACGTGCAAATTTTGTCCTTATTTGGGTGCTAGGGATGGCAACTGGAAAGACCCTTGCTGGCACGTGCAAATCCTGCCCTCTTTGGGGTGCTAGGGATGGCAAATAGAAAGACCCTGGTTGGCACATGCAAATTCTGCCCTCCTTGGGGCACTATGGATGGCAACTGGAAAGACCCTTGCTGGCACGTGCAAAACCTACCCTCTTTGGGGTGCTAGTAGGGGATGCTAGAGATGGCAAATGAAGAGACCCTTGCTGGCACGTGAAAATCCTGCCGTTCTTTGGGTGCTACGGAGGGTTGGCAATGGAGAGCCCCTTGCTGGCACGTGCAAATCCTGTCCTTATTTGGGGGTGCGTAGGGATGGCAACTGGAGAGTGGAGACCCTTGCTAGCCTGGCACATGTTTGGGGGCTTGTGCCTGACTTCTGGAAGAGCCCCCCACACTAGCGTACCCTCTCTGTCTGTGGCAGACATCCCCTGCCACCCGCTGATGCCCTTACCCACTGTTTGTGTTTGACTGCCCACCACCCATGTGCCCACCTGCACGTCAGTGAGCTCGGTCTAAAGGATAGTATTCTTCTTATCCTCAAAGTAAAAAAAAAGTTTACAAACCTGTCACATGGCAGTGGCAGTACCTCCTGTGACCTCTTGTTTCTCTGATGAGGATCTGGCTTCCTCCACCACCAAAGGTGCAGCAGCCGCAGCAGCAACCTCTTCCTCCTCCTCCACCATCGGCTCCAGGACACCACCTTGGTCTTCCCCCAGGCCCGACGATTAATCTGCACCCTCTTCATTTTTTTTTCAAAAAAACACACCGCCAAACAGCAAACAGTCACCCACACCAACTCTCCAACCAGCCAAACCAACACAGTCAAACCAACACACAACAAAACAGAACCAAACATCCAGTCAGCCCAACACACATGCTCTCTCCCCACACAAGCTCTGCACGCACTCGAATTTCTGGTTTCCGACTTCCGATGTGATCACGGGACCACGTGATAGCTAGACCAATACCAAAACTGAAACTGATCGCTGAATGGCCGAACTGAATGCCACTGAACTGAACGACCGAACCTGAACTCGTCTACTGAACTGAACAACCGAACTGCGACCTGTTCTCCTGTCCCTATTGCGTGGGAGTACGCATGCACCTACACCCACTGCCCATGGAGTTTACACAGACCCCTCCACCCATCTCCACCCAGAAAAACTGGGTGGGGGCATCCCGTGTGAAAAGGTCCCATGTTGCAGGGCTGCAATATTGCCCTGTACCATGTATAATAAAACGTAACACCCATTTTATCTGTGTGAGAATGTCTGTATAAAAAGGGCCTATATGTACACAATACTGGGTTCTAAATTAGGATTTTAGTTCAGTGTAGTTTATTTATGACTAACAAGTCAAAAATAAATTAGGAGTTACCACTCAGGAAAAGGATCTTGGAGTCATTGTGAACAATACATTGAAATCCTCAGCACAGTGTGTGGCAGCAGTAAAAAAAAAAAAAATGTAAACAAAATAATAGGAATTATTAGTAAAGGGATACAGAATAAAACTAAAATTATTGTAATGTCTCTATATAAATTATTCTGTGACTGCAACTTGAGTATTATGTTCAGTTCTGATCACCCCTCTCAAAAACATATAGGAGAAATTGAAACGGTATAGAGAAGGGTAACCAAAATGAAAAAGGGTATGGAACAGCTCCCTATGAAAAGAGGTTACAACTCTTCATCTTGAAGAAGAGACAAATGATGGGGGATATAATACAAATTTATAAAACCATGAGTTGTGTGGAACAAGTAAATAGGGAATGGTTATTTACCCTCTCATATAGTACTAGAACTAGGGGGCACCACATGAAACTAACAAGTAGCAGATTTAAAACAAATAAGAGAAAATATTTTTTCACTCATTGCAAAACTTGTAGAATTTGTTGCCAGAAGATGTGGCCAAGGCTACTAGTATAGTTCAGTTTAAACAAGGATTGCACCAGTTTCTGCAGGCGTAGGTCCATTAGCAGCTATTAGCCAGGCAGGTTTGGGGGAACATAACCTCTTGCTGTCGGAAGGTGAGAGTAAACAACAGGAAACACGTCACCCCATTGTGACCTGTTTGGTACTTCTTCCAAGCAACTGAGATTGGTCACTGTCAGAGACAGGTGCTGGGTGTGATGGACCATTTGTCTGACCAAGTATAGCACTACTTATGTTCTTATGGTTTTAATAATAATGTAATAGGGAAGCCAAGAATAGTGGCTGTGGCCTTTTTTTAAAAGAAAAAATAGCTTGAAGAAAGGCTGATTAACCAATCTGGGCAAGGGGCCTTAGCTGGGGGTAAAAAGGGGTGGAATTGCAGGTGGGAATCTTTCCTACATCTGGGTGCCTCTCAAGAAGGGCTTATCAGGAACTGTATGCACAAACCCTAAATTAAGTAAAGTGCTCTAAACACCTCGGTGGAGATAGGCTGCCTAAAGGGGAGGTCAGGTGGCTGGGTCCAAGCCAGTTAAGGCTTTGTAGGTCAAAATCAGCACCATGAATTGTGCCCAGAAATTGGAAGCCAGAGCAGAGTCTGAAACACAGGCTAAAGTGCTCCCGGTGTCTCACGTTGGTAGAAAGTGAGCTGTTGTATTCTGCACTGGCTCCAGCTTCCAAGCACTCATCGAAAGCAGCCTCACATAGAGTGCACTGCAGTAGTCTAGGCATGGATGATGGTGGTCAGATCTGACTGATAAAAATTAGGGATGGGCGAATGCGGTTCGGATGTTCGGAGTTCAGATCAAACTCGATCTGTTCGGATGCTGGAACCGAATGTCCGAACTGAACTCTCGAACAACCGAACAGTTTAGTCATGTTCAGATGAGTTCGGATGAGTTCAGGGGCAGGAAAAACGTCTTTCCAGGGCCAAAAATAATAATATAGGTTTTGGTTTCATTTTGGTTTCGCTATTTTTGAATGTTTGGCCAAGTTCGGCCAAACTGAACTTGGCTGAACTGAACAATCGAACGCAAATTCGGGTTTCGAACTGAACGACCGAACATCCGAACTGCATTCTGTTTGCCCATCCCTAATAAAAAGGCACCATGGCAGGCTATCAGAGACCAAGCATCAACATCAGAGACCAGGAAGTCTTGGCGCTAGGCACCCCGGGTTGCCCGGGCATGCAGGCTTGGCGCTTGGCCCCTGGGGGTGCCTGTGGCACCATGGCAGGCCATTGGAGACACAGCAGCAGTAGCAGCAGCAGAAACCGGGAAGACTTGGTACCTCAGGTTGCCCTGGCAGGCAGGCTCAGCACTTGGTCACTGAGGGTGCCCATGGCACCAGGGCTGGTGGGGAAGGCTTGGGGATCAGTGGCTGTCCTGGCACCCCTACTTAGCCAGGCATTGCAGGCTTGCAGGCCTCCAGTTCTGCTCGCCCTATACTGGATTGGTTCTCCATTTCTAGTCACCATCACGGCAGGCGGTGGCTGGCTGGCCACGTGCATCACAACCGAGCAAAGCTACTTGACCAATTTGCTGAAGAGTTGGTTGAGATCTGGTGAGTTGGATGCCAGCCTGCAATCCCCGACCCCGTATGGGTGGCATGCCAGACACCAAGCCCTGGACGGGCCTCTTCCCTGCCTGGAACGTAGGCCTCAGAACCCTGACGGTGTGTCCTAAGCCAGGAGTGGCTGCCTGTTTCTTGATGCCATGGAATGACAGCTCTCTGTGAGCATATTGGCGGCCCCACAACCCTGACAGTAGGTCCTTGGACTAGAGTGGCAGCTTCTCGATGACGTGGATGGACAGCCCCCCATGCCTGTAACGTAGGCCCTAGAACCCTGATTGTGGGTCCTGGGTCTGGAATGGCTGGCTGCCTCTGCAGTCCAAATCACTGTCTGTGTCCAACAAGAGCAGAGCCAACTGTCCCTGGGGCATCCTGTAACTGAATAAGGACCCTCCATGTGGGTTGGCAGAACAACGGCTCCAGAACCCTGATGGTAGGTCCTGGGACTGGAGTGGCAGCTTCTTGACATAGCTGGACAGCCCCCCATGCCTGTAACATAATGTAGGCCCCAGAAACCTACTGGTGGGTCCTGGGGCTGGAGTAGCTGGCACCCCTACTCGGCAGGGCATTGCAGCCTGTCTGGCATTGGTGGAGCAGCGGCAGAGGCATGGCCAGGGCTTGGTGGCTGGCACCCCTGCTTGGCCTTGCAGGGTGGCTGGCATGGGTGGAGCAGCAGCAGACAGCGGCCAGGGCTTGGTGGCTGGCACCCCCACTCATCTGGGCATTGCAGGCTTCAGTTGTGCTAAACTGAACACAAGAAGAACTACTGCAAAGTGGTCAAGCCTTGCCCGGTGGTGAATCTTGTGTTCACCCAGATCCCACCCACAAGAGCACTCCTCCGAGCTATGGCCGCCTACAAGATTAGTGAGAAAATGGCTGACATGCAGTACCAGCAGCAGCATCAGACATTGGGTTACCAGGGCACAGTAACTGTGTCTGGCACCCCTGATTGGCTGGGCATTGCAGGCTGGCTGGCATTGATGGAGCAGCGGCAGAGGCCTGGTCAAGGCTCAGTAGCTGGCACCCCGGCTTGCTGGGTGTTGCAGGTTGGCTGGAATGGATGTGGGTCATTTTCAGACAATAAGCTGCTGTACTGAAACAGCCCTCCATTTCTGGAACGTAGGTTCCAGAACTCTGACGGTGCTTTCTGGGGATGGGGTGGCTAGAACCACTGCTCAGCCGGGCATTGCAGGCTGGTTGGTATCAGTGGAGCAGCAGCAGATACCTGGCCAGGGCTCGGTGGCGGCCACCACTGTTTGGCCGGGCATTGCAGGTTTGAATTCTGCTCTCTGGATCTGAACAAACTATTCTGCCAATTGGTTAAGCCTTGCTGAATGCTGAATCACGTAGCCACCCATTAGCAGCGGACAATGGATTTCTGGGGCACAGTACCCGTGGCACTGCAGAGGCAGCAACAGCAGACACTGGGTTGCTGGGGCACAGAACCCGTGGCACAGACAGCAGAAGTGGTATTGGCAGCAGCAGCAGATATTGGATTGCCCAGTAGCAGAACCCATGGCACAGACAGCAGAGGTGGCATTGGCAGCATCAGCAGACATTGGATTGCCCAGGCACAGAACCAATGGCACAGAGAGCAGAGGTGGAATTGGCAGCAGCAGCTGACATTGGATTGACTGGGCACAAAGCCCATGGTACAAACAACAGAGGCGTCATTGGCAGCAGCAGCAGACATAAGATTGCCCAGGCATAGAACCCATGGCACAGACAGCAAAGGCGGCATTGGCAGCAGCAGCGGACATTGAATTGCCGGGGCACAGGACCCATGGCACAGACAGCAGAGGCAGCGTTGGCAGCAGCAGCAGACAGTAGATTGACCGGGCACAGAACCCATGGAACAGCAGAGACAGCAGCACCAGGATTTGCCTGTGCACTGCACCCGTGGAGCCAGGATGGTAGGATTTGCCAGGGAAGAGCTCCCATACAGCAGCAGACAGCAGCAGCAGGATTGTGTGGGAATATTTGGATTTGCCAGGGCAGAGCTTCCATGAACCAGCACACAGCAGCAGTAGGATTAACTGGCCAGTGGGGCACATCACCCAGGGTTGCCAGGGCAGGCAGACAGGCACCTTGGGATGAGAGGTAGGCAGGCTGGTGCTGGGCTTCAGCTTTGCCCACAGGGTGGGCAGACAGGCAGCGTGGCATGAGCATGGGAAGGCAGACAGAGGCAGGCTTTAATGTAGTCCACCTGGATTTGCAGACAGGCAGTGTGGCATGAGCAGAAGGAAGACTAAGGCAGGCTTTAATGTAGGCCACCTAGACAGGCAGACAGGTAGTGTGGCATAAGCAGAAGGGAAGCAGACTGAGGCAGGCTTTTTGCTTGGCAACCAGGGTGGGCAGACAGGCAGTGTGGCATGAGAGGCACAAGGGAATGCAGGCTTGCACTTTGGCAGGACACTCAGATAGTCTGGTAAAGACTTCACAGTGTGTGTGTGAGAGAGAGCCAGTCACATAGGCGGGCTGAGATTGTCTAGTCAGAGGCTTGCTGGCAGGCTTACAGTTTCCCAATGCCATCCTGTGTCTTGAGGTCAGTCAGGTAGGCCAGCTGAGAACGTTTAGTCAGAGAGAGAGAGAGAGAGAGAGAGAGAGTCAGGGTGGGTGCCGGGCATTGGGAGCACCTCAGCACAACAGCAGCAGCCCAGATTGAGGAGGAGCACCATCACAAGACTGCCCCTGACATGGGATGGCATGTACCACTGCACCATCAAGCCGTGTTCAGGGGCAGCTCGGGGAATCCCATCAGTGGAAGGTTCACCTTTATAAAAAGCAATGGCTCCATCAACTTGGCCCCCAGTCTCAGGTGGTGCGGGGACCAAATGTCCCCTGCCATGGAGAACACCCGCTCACTGGGGACACTGGCTGATGGGCAAGACAAGAGACCCTTGGCCACTTTGAACAGGGCCGGCCACATGTTGGTCTTGCTGGCCCAGTAGCCCAAGGGCTTGCTGTTGGGATTGATGCATGGCTCCTTCTCCAGGTAGGTCTCCACTGCTACTGAGGTGCCATCGTACTCGCTCAGGTAACTCTGCCTGGGTACCACCTCCACGAGTGCTATCAGCCACGCTGCTTGCCCTGCTGCTGCTGCTGCTGCTGCTGCAACAGGGGTGCTGCTGCTGCTGCTCAGCCTGCTGNAGTGCTATCAGCCACGCTGCTTGCCCTGCTGTGCACAATCCCATGCTCCCCAGAGTGGCCTTCACATAGGAGCTGCTGCTGCTGCTGCTGCTGCTGCTGCTGCTGCAACAGGGGTGCTGCTGCTGCTGCTCAGCCTGCTGCAGGTGTTGTTACCACTAGGGCTGGGGGCAGGGATAGATCTTGCTGGCTGAAAGGGGTGGCCGCTCCCACTTCAACCATCCCCAAGGGTGTACTGCTTCTTCTGCTGCTGCACACTCTCCAGAGCCCACTCTGCCTGCTGGACACTCTCCACCAACTCACCCTTCCAATGCCCATAGAGCTCTGTCTGGCATGCCATGCTGCCCTTCTCCCTGGGGTCCAGCATGTATTCCATCCGCCACAGAAGCTTGTTGAACCATGCCTCCAGCCCTGCCTTCAGCTGCCACACCAGGACAACCACCACATATGCCAGTTTCCTGTCCTGAGCACCACAATTCCGCCCCTGGAGAACCTCCTCCAGTCTCCTCAGGAGACTCTGGATCAGAGGGTCACCTGGCTGATGGTGGCCATGGACGAGCTGATGGTCTCCATCACGGCCAGGAACCGTCTCAAAACAAAGACTGTGTGTGCCAGGATCTTCCATTCCACCCCATTGTACCCTGGAGGTGCCCCGCTGTCCATCACCAGTTGCACCTGATGCAAGGCGGCTTTCTGCTTGAGAAGCCACTCAAGCATCAGGAAGGTTGAATTCCACTGGGTGGACACCTCCTGTACCAGCTGGTGAACTGAGGAGCCTTGCTCGGCCTGCTTTGCCTGGAGGAGGTTGCTGCCCTTCACATTCCAGTTAAAGAAATTGGCCAGCTTCCTCCCCCATTCGATCAGGGAGCCAAGGGTGCCTGCACCAATCCTCTTCTCCCCCAAGCCCAGAGAATCCCTGATCACCAGATGAAGGGTGTGTGTGGCACAAGGGATGCTGGTGAAGCCCCCTTCATGGACTGCCCTCAAGATATTGGCCGTGTTATCATTCACCACGCACCCCTTGGTGAAGGGTGCACCAGGCACGACCCACTCCCTCACCATGGCGGTCAGAGCTGCCTCGATGTTCTGAGACATGTGAGGGCCATCCATTACTTCCGCTGGAAGCAGGACCCACCTAGACCCTGCTTTTGGATTCCTCCTGCCACTGACAAATGCTGCCTCTGTGTCCTGCCACCAGTGTGCTCTCACTGCCAGGTAGGCATCCTGCACATTTTTGCTCGACCACAGGTCTGTGGTGAAGTGGACGGTGGTACCCCCATCATCTGCCAGCTGCTCCCTCACCTGCTCCTTTAAAGCCTGGTACAAGGCTGGCATCACCTGCCAACTCAGGGTGGTGCGCAACGGGAGCTTAAACTGGGGAGCCAGGAAGCCAGTCATGTACCTGAACCACATGTCCCCATCCACTGAGAAGGGCTGCCCATCCAGTACTATCATTTCCCCCAACATACACGTTGCTTTCAGTTGAAAGACACGCCGTCCTCCACGTCCTGCAGCTGCCAATGGACTTGGCAGCTGTCCCCACCCCAGCTCATCCATGGTGAACTGATGCTGCTGCTGCTGCTGCTGCTGCTGCTGCTGCTGCTCCCCCCCCCAAGAGCAATACCACTCTTGCTGCTAGAGGAATGTGTTCAAGGAGGATGCTTGCCCGCTTATGAAGGTGGACGACTGGCTGCTGCAGTCAGGAACCTGTTGGCGTCCACTGCCCCTTCCTGCCCATTTAGCAGCACAGCACTGTGGCATTCCCTCAGGTGCCTCACCATGGAAATTGTGCCAAAGTTGGTGACACCTGCCCATGATTCACCACTTTCTGGCACAACCTGCATTACACCTCACCAGGATCATCCACCTGAACCAATTGAAAGTGCGCCCAGACTGAGGTCTTTTTGCCCCCTTCTGCCTTTTGGCAACATCAGCCTTTAAGCAACATGCCTTCTCGCACAACCTGCATTACACCTCACCAGGATCATCCACCTGCACCAATTGAAAGTGCACCCAAACCAAGGATTTTTTGCCCCCTCCTGCCTTTTGGCAACATCAGCCTTTAAGCAACATGCCTTTAAGCAACAACAGCATAAGATCAAGGACTTTACTGACCGTAACCCCCAAATATCCCACAACAGGGGGGAGAAGGACAAGTGACCAGACACCAAGTGCCTTTTCCAATAGTCCTCCTGATGGTCCACCCTACAATACATCCCCATGCCCAGAATGAGTCCACTTTCTGTCCCCATCCCTGGCTCCGGATTATCACCTCCCAACACCCCAAAGATAGCAATGGTCAAGAGGATTAAAAAGACCCAGAGGAGTGGGTATCCAGAGTCCCTCCCCCCCAAGCCCAGTGTCCCCAGAGGTGGAATAATCAAACAGGCAGGCAAGGACATTCCCACCCCCTCCCTACCCAACTCACAAAAACTCCCAATCCCTTTCCTCCATGTCTATACCCCCCGCCCTCATGGGGTGCCGAGGAACTCCCTCCTGGCTTCTTTCCCCATGTATGGACCCACTCCCAAACAGGGACCCAGGACACTCCATCCCACCACTAGGGATGTACGAACATGGTTCGAACGTTCGGAGTCTGGCCCGAACTCAGTCAGCTCAGATGGCCGAACTGGAACCAACATGTGTAAGGGTGCCATGGACAGAAGAGGGGGCAAATATTCTTGGAGGGGTAATGATGGAAGATGAGTGTGGTACTCTAAGGAAAAGAATTATTTCTTCAGAAGTTGGCCATCAGGTGATTGTAGACTATGAGGAGTTGGTAGGTCTTTTTCATTCCTACCTCACCCGTAGAGGTAAGAAGTTTCAGGAGAAGGAAGGAGTTAGAGGATGTGGGCCCTCGTGGTATGATTATGACTGCCACGAGAGTAGGCGAAAAATGAGACAAGCTTATAATAGCTTCAAAGAAAATGGAGGTTTGGAGGGTCGAAAGGTATATATAGAACAGAAGATGGAATATAGATGTTTGATAAGGAAAAAAAAAAGGGAGTATCATTTGCATATATGAGCCCAACTACTGCATGCAATCAAGGTGGGAGATGATAGACTCTATTGGAAAATTATAAATGGTAGCTGGAATAGGAAGGAAGATCAGGTTGAGCCACAGATTTCAGCAGCGCAGTGGGAAGCTCATTATAAATCACTGTTTTCGGAGCAGGTGGAGGAGGGTGAATTCATTTTTCCGGAAACTAATATGCCACATTGGCCGGAGGTCACAGTAAATGAAATAGATGATTTGATAGTTCAGCTTAAATCTAACAAAGCCCCGGGGGGGGGCGGATTTTGTGCCGTCTGAACTTTTCAAAAGATATGTGGATTGGTGGGCTCCGGTCTTGGCTTCTTTGTTTTCCTCAATCGACCGGACTGGTAGGATACCAAGTGGCTGGGGGGAAGCAATTGTCGTGCC
>QEPC01001934.1:326315-372597 GCA_003113815.1 Sphenodon punctatus | reverse complement strand
TTTCGATGAAGCTTTTTTGAAAATTGGGGCTATGTCAGTACCCATACTATATTGCAAGGGCAAATGGACTTCCCGTTCAACATTTAAGGGGTTTTCATCCATCCGTAGCCTTTTACGCAGTTGGCTGTAGCCTGAGGATTGTGCATTATGAGGGGTGTACAATGGATCATCAAGATCATCTTCGTCTACATCTTTGGTTATTTCCAAATCATCCGCGGTATCATCAGTATCAGTATCGTTGTCGGCACAGTCATGATGAGAAAAGTGTGCGGCAGGCACAGTGGTGTTGTCATGCACACTCACCCCCAGCTCGCTTTCCAGAGCGCACTCTCCTTCTTCCACATCGACAGCTGAAGTACACAATTGGCTCTGGGTGTTTTCTCTGTGTTCCCTCACTGGCTCCTGCATGCATTTTTGAGATTGCTCGGATGTGCTTTCAAGTTGAAACTCTAGATTGTCGTCAATGCGCTGGGACAATTAAACATCTTTATAGGAGTCCATGGATGATTCTCCTAAAGGGGATGGTGAATCTGCATCAAGAAAACCCCTCAGTGCATCCTGCGCTGAACCATAGCGTTTGATTAAAGCACGTTTAGTTTGCGGCGGTGCCCAATGTTTAGAACTGCCATGCTGTGACGATGGTATTTTAGCTGGCGAAATACGCATTGGTAGCAGCATCTGTGACAATTCCTCACCATCAGACTGCTGTTGGGTGTGTGGTTGCAACTGAAGAGGGGACTGTGAGCGTTCAGCCGTTGCCTGAGGTTTTGAATTGCCCAGCTGCGGCAATGCCATTTTGACAGGTGAAATATGCATTGCAATCTGCGGCTGGGACAATTCATTAATGGCAGAATGCTGTGGGTGTGGGGCTTCTTGTGGAAACACAAGAGGAGGCTGCGAGATTACTGGCCCAGAAGGAACAGCAGGAGCATCCACACTAGATTCTGGGACTTGTGCTGTTCGAGGAGACACTGTGTCCTGTACCCTTTTCTTTCCATTACAAAGTGAAAAGACATTGCTTGGGATCGTCCTACTGCTGCGAGTTGTAGTACGCTGTGCAGAAGAGGAATTATCACATTTCTGCTTAGCCGATTCTGCTGGCATCTCTATAGCCTATAGAAAGAAACAAAGTGTGTCCGAATAAGTCAATAAGGAATTTTTAATGGACATAATATACCCACGTAAATGTTAGATAACTCATTGTGTTACATCAATAATGAGTTGGGAGAAAACCAATCACAGTACATTGGCTACTATAGCAGACCTAAGGTTATCATAGAACACTGACATGCCAGATTGTGAAAGATGTACGCTGTCAAGCAAAAACATATCAGTACAGGCAGCTATAATGTTCCTGTGCCAGACAGAACCCATACCAATATCCTTAAGGAAAGCACCAACACACTTATTTACATTTCTGACAGATTTATTAATAGCACGCATATTTGTGCTATATCGGTTGGAAATGCGAATGATCATGTCCGAGAAGACTAGCTTACAACCAGGAAAAAGAAGGTTTATTGCCTTTAAATCTTCTCTCATTTTCTCCAGAAACTCACCCCTTTTGAGCATGCCAATATCGTTACTGCCAGATTGGATTACGATGCAGGAAGGCAGGTCAGAAAGGGATGAAATGAATTGCCTTTCCTTCTTTAAAGACGACAATACATTGGACCATCACATCCCACCCCTTCTAATCCATCTCACGCTAACATTGCATAAATTCAAATTGATGTCTGCGTATTCTGTGCTGCAGAATTGCTCGAGTCTTGTTATGTATGAATCTCCAATGATCCAAATGTTCTGCATCATGACTTAATAGAACACACCAAGCAATTACTTATCAGTAGGCTGTTGTTTAAAAAATGTATTTAAGACTTGTCTTAAATGAACTTACCTAAAGTCTGTGGCGGAGCAAAAGATGTGTTTTTTACTGCAGGCCGTCTGCAGAATGTATCAGGGGAGGCGATCTGCAAATGGAAAATGAGGATGTTAGTGCATTGTGTATTATTTTTAGTTTACATATTTTTAAAATATTTATTTTCTCTCAAAAAGATGAAATTTTTTTCATCTGTTTTTTGGAATTACCACAATTGTATTTAACTATAATACAACTACAATTGTAGTTGTATTATTGTATATTGTATTGTATTGTATAGTGTAGTTGTACAATAATGAAAATAAAATTAAAATAACCAAAGTTTTTGCAGGGACTCTAAAGGTTGTGGGAATACCATAGTGGCAGTTGCAGAACATAAGGTTGCTACCTTGTAAAAAATGTTCTTCAGGATGGCTCTGAACATTGTCACAATGCCAACACAACTTCAAAGTACTGTTTGTAGATGAACGGAAAGGTTCTTTGTTTACTGCATGTGGCATCGAGACTGTCATCGTTCGCGTGAATGTTCAAACAAGTAATCAGTGCTTGATATGACTGTGTATATAACGGCGGCCGAGAGCATCAATTTTGTGATAATGTTCAGAGTCATCTCGCAGAACCATTGCTTGCAAGGTAGCAACCTTGAGCCACACCGATCCGGCGGGGATTTTTTATCTTTTTTGAAAAGACACTGCCAGTGCCTGCCTGCTTGATTGGGGGAATTATACCCAGCTGGGGTGGAGCGGCAGAAGCCGCCAGTGAGCCTGGATCAGGGACACGGGATCGGGGAAGCACACGGGGAAATTGAGACGGCCGAGGGGGGAGTGCTGCCGGTAGAGGGGCTGCAGGGACCCCAAGTCTTCCACGGCTACTGGCTATGCCATTGCCCCCCCTCCTCCAGGCTCTCCCTGGGTAACTCTACTGGAAGCACTTCCCCCCCGGACATCTCAATTTCCCCGTGTGATTCCCCGACCCCTAGTTCCTGCTCCAGACTCGCCGGCGGCTTCTGAGCCTTGCGTGGCTACTGCCTATTGCAGACTCAGGTCAGGGAATCACACAGGGAAATAGACACGGCTGGGGGGGAGGGGCTTCTGAGAGAGTCACCCAGGGAGATCCTGGATGGGGGGGGGGTCGGTAGCCGCAGAAGGCTCAGAAGCCACCGGCGAGCCTGGAGCAGGGACTGCAGGGACACAAAGTCTACCGCAGCTACCGGCTATGCCATTGCCCCCCCTCCTCCATACTCTCCCTGGGTGACTCTCCTGGGAGCCCCTCCCCTCCGGCTGTGTCTATTTCCCCATGTGATTCCTCTGACCCTCCCCGAGTCCATGCTCCAGACTCACCGGCAGCTTCTGCAGATTCCGCGGCTACTGCCGACTATGCCTGGCTATGAAGAACACTAACAATAGCAAGCCCAAACAATATCAACACAAACCTAGCGATAAACATAAAAGGCTCACAGCAATAAAGAACATATGTGTACATTTATTACACAAAAGGATAATGGAAAGTGTAAAGTGCAGCTGTACCAAAATTACTTTCGCAGCTGCTTTAGCACTAAATTATCAGATAAATAAAGCACAGTTTAAAAGAATTAGAATAAAGTTCAAGCACTTACACAAAAACCTTCTTATGTTATCCAAAATCGATGGTATTATATGAATTAGGAGGAAGGGATAGGATTCTCTCTCCTCGAGTCGCGATGCGGTGCCTTGTTGCGGAGTGTGGCAGATCAGAGTGTGTTAACAAACACAGACACTGGCGGTGCGGCTCCAACATTCACTCACTCTCACTGCGATTGGGGATCAAGAGGGAGAAACAAGCTACAAACACATCTATTTAGCTACTTAATGGTGAAGGCGGGACATGTCTCTCTGGGAAAGGCCTAGCCAATGAAATGAAAAATCCCTAGAGACAATGAAATTGGTCAATGAAATCTGATGGTTGATCATGCCGTCAGGTCTCGCGATACCTTTTATTCAGGGTGGCAGAAACATGATACAATGATCAGATAATCACAAAGATTCCACGGCAGATGGAAAGGGGAGTTGGTGCCACTTCTTACTGGAATACAGAAAAGTTACGCTTCCGCCCACCAGTTCTGATGCCGTGGCACCAATCGTGGCAAACCGGTGCTGCAGCCGTCGGAAAGCAGCCTCTGCCAAACCGCGCCGCAATGTGCAGAATAGGGGTTTCTGTTGTTAACAGCTGCCGCGACAGCATGCTGCTACAGCCCTACCCTCCACCCTCTTTCTCCAAAATAGGCCCATACACAGCCTAAAAATAGCCACCGCTTTTGGTGCTGGCCTTAGTCAGTACCTGTTGGCAGCTGCCACCTGGAAAGCTCTTTTTGTAGGAGTTGGGAACCCAGGTGCAGGCGGTAAACTCTCAGGGGGCATCAGAAGTCCCTCCAGGAGCTCCTGAGCATTGAAATTAATGTTCTGCTTTACATGAGGCACTCAAACTATGTCCCTAAACAAACTAAAGATAATAGAAGGATATATGGCTAATGCATTCCAATGCAATTACTGTGACATGAGTGGCATACATCTATCAATAATAAAAGGATGGAGAATCAATGTAACAAGAGAGCATCACCCATAACTATTTTGACCTCAGAACCCATGTTATGAAATACAGAAATGACCACTTAATTAATTTCTACATAAAGGGCATGTACAAGTGCCGGAGTTCCAAATTCCCAGTCCTCGGACAAAGTCCCAAAGTTCAGGATGTCTAATTACTTCATACTTTGCACCCTACCATTGTTTACTGAATGTGCCTATGGGGTGGAAAAGGTACACCAAATAGGCCATCTGAGTACTTGGGAAAAGTTTCAAAGTTCTGAGTACCCAGTCTGGGTACTTGGCTGAAATGTGGAACTTTGTCTGAGGACCAGGAATTCAGAACTCTGGACCTCAGACTTGCTTGGAATTCAGAACTCTTTCCTTTAATGATTTTAAAGTGAATTCACATTAAAATCATTATGCCAAGCAGTGCCCAGAAAAGCAGGCTAGCAAGAGTGAGACAGTCACTCAAGAAAACAAATCCAAATAGTGCAACTGCTTGCAGAAAGCAAAAAAAAGTCAGCAGTACCCACATCATGACCCACCATCAGCAGTGCACCAGAAGTGCCCAGAAAATTGGGCTAGCAAGTTTGGGATAATCGCTCAAGAAGACAAACCCACAAAAGTGCAACTGCAGGCAGAAATAATTTTTAAAAAGCCAGCCCAGCAGACATTATAGCAACACCCAGAAGAAATAAATCAGACATTCACCACCACCCCACACATACACACATACAAAAAATCCTCCACTGTGCTTGCCCAGTGCACAAGGCAAGGCAAATATCCACTATGCAAGGCAAGTCACCTCCCCACACACCATATTATTTTAACCAGAAAGAAAGTATATCTCCCCTGTGCACGAGTGGTCAGTCACAACTTGACAAATTTGAACCCACAGACAAAGGGTATTTTCAGATGTGATGGGACTGATTGGCCCCGTCATGGAAACAACCTTCAGGATTCCCCACTGGGATCAAAGCGGCACGTTCAACAGACGTGCTGCCGGATCCCAACGGGGAATCTGGGGAGGGGGTGGGTCCATGCGATGCAACGCGTGGCCGCACTGCCCTGCCCCCCCATGGTCCCCCAGCAGCCCACCCTCCCAGAGATGGGTGAGCGCTGTGGCCAATGCAGTCGCCATGCCCGCCCGCCCCAGGACATTGACCACGGCCTGGAATCGGCGGTTGTGCTCGCCACTGATTCCGGGCCATGGTCAGCGGCCAGACGGGACACTGACATGCTCAACCACGGGGTTTTCCTGTGGTTGAACGTGTCAATGTCACATCTGTTTAGTGTGACGCCAGGTATTCACTCCCTTGAGTCGTGGGGGGGAAATCAGATTTACCACGCTTCCATCCCTTCTCTGGTGAGTAGGGACAGAAGCATGGTAAATCTGATTTCCCCCCCCCCCCCATGATTCACGGGTGTGAACATCTGGCGTAACACTAAACAGACAATATGGGATCGCGCTCACCATATAGAAATTGACCGTGGTTGAGCGTGATCTCGTAACGGCTGAAAATACCCAAAATATAGTCACAGTGCTCACAAAAGCCACAGCAAAAGTGATCCCTCTCTGGCAATTTCCCAACAGGGGATGGAAGCAGTAGCAACACCCGAACTTTAAGTATATTTGGCACTGGTGGCAACCACTGGCATTGCACCTAATATATGGACAGTCAAGACCAGGGAAAGTGGCGCTAGAAAGATCCCTCTAGCCACCATGGTGCCAAGCAGTGCAAACAGCAGGCACTCACTTATTTTTAAAAAATACATGGCCATTGGTGTGGCATTGGTAATTTGGACAGCCAAAGCCAGGGGAAGTGGAGCAAGGCAAAGATCCCTCTGGCCTCCATGGAGCCAAGCAGCAGGCAGCAGCAGTGTGCCACCCACTTATTTTTTAAAAACAATTATGGCATGGTGGAAATAATTAACCCCCATCCCCCATCATTGTCCCTTTGGACAGGACAGGACAGTCACCCCTCCCTCTTTTCAAGCCAATTACTCACAGATCAGCAGTGTAGCACACACAGTAAAATTCAATAGAGACTAGAAAATGGCTGTACAACCACTTTTAATTTGTCCTTGCCAGTCAATCAAAACTTGGACAATCTCACTTGTCCATCACTCAAGTGTCCCCTCCCATACCTTCTTCCTACCAAATATGGCACTAAGTTTTCCTTCATAGCTCAGAGAAGTTAGGGGTTCAACTGTGTGGATCACTCCAGTAATGCGCGCAATGGTGCCAGCACTCGATGGAGGGAGGCTTCCTAAGTTTTCCTTCATTTTCTGAGGACTGGCATTGGTACTCGGAACTTTGGAAACTCAGAACCAAGAACTCGAATCCCTTGTGGATTCTGAAGTTTTACGAGGACCGAGTTTCAGCTCTAGTGCAAAAAAACTCTGCAAGACACACTCTGTCTTATCTATGAGTGTGTCTGTGTGTGTGTTTGCAGGAGATATGTGCATTGTGCCTCTGGTCAGACACCAGAGAAGGTCTTTGATGTATCATGGGCTACTGTTGCCTTATCCGGGTTAATGTGGGATCATGGGGCCACCTCCCATCTGGTCAGCCCATGGACCCCTGCTGTGAGGCAAGTTCCAATGATTGGCTCTGGAGGAGCACACTCACCCCAGTCATCAAGCAGCTGAAAAGGTCCCCCTGGAGGAACTGCTTAGAAACAGCTGACCGGGAGTTCCCAGAGGAGCATGCATGGAGGGAATTCTGATGGCAGACATGCCTCCCCACCCCCCCAGCCAGATTTCCCATAGTGGGCTGCTCATTTTATTAGCCCTCCCCACCGGCCCAAAATGTGACAGCTGCAGTAGTCATCCCTGGGGGAAGCCGATCCAACTCACCTCTGTCTTGTTTGTTTTCACCCATATTTTTCTTTACAACCTGACAACAGAAATCATTAGATGCTGCTGAGGGAATAAAAACAAAGGCAACAGAAATTTCTCGATCAAACTCTGGCTGATATGACCCTTTTGTATTTTCACTACAGACATTTAGACACTTCCAACTGTTCAAATTATTGCTAAATATATTTACAGTCTTTGTACAATAAAAAGCTTTATTACTTTTACTATAGGTAGAAGAAAAAAGCTTTAAATCTTTAGTTCTGAAGCAATATCTCCTGTCCTAAAAGCAGTGAAGCCTTTCAAGGGGAAAAAAATAGTACACGCCAGAAAGGTGGTTTATGATGTATCTTTGTTGCAATTTTGGTTCATATAGTTTTACTAAGTGTAACCTTTATATGTAAATGAAATGATTATCTAACAGAAAGCAATGTTTTCATAAAGTAAGAATAGGTTTTATGTCCTAAAAGATAGAGAAGCATAAACCAGCAAGGCAGCTCAGTGTGTATTGGATGGTTGTGAAATGAACTATTTGATTTCTTCTTACAACCCTAGCATACAGAGCTGTATCACTGCCTCCAAGCCTATACTGCTGTGTTGCGAGTGTTCCATCAGGGAGTTCTCAGGATTAAGTCGGTTCAGTATAAAATATCTGCATTTAAAAATCCATGCTTATGAAAGGCCTGTAATCATGAACATTGTGAAAAGAGGACAGCATGTTCTGACACACTCTGGATAGAAGAATAACTCTAAAAGGTGGTAACACTCAGAACTGTAGCTCATTAACATTGGTCCTTTTTACACGGGCCATGGTTGCATGAGAGTGGAGGGGTGCCGTGGTCCATGAGCAGTGGGGGGGGGGGACAGGGTTCTGATGGGGCACACATGCATCCCCATGGATGGAGGCACCTCCATTTTTTCAAGTGCCTCAGTGCATGGGAATGCATGTGCGAGGGAGCACGCACACCCACCCCTGTAGGATTTACACAGGTGGCCTCCATTCTAGAACACTCTGAGCAGCAGAACTGCTCAGTCACAGCATTCAATTATTATTTTTCTGAAGACCAGAGCTGGAGGTGCAACCTGGAAGTAAAACTTGAAACAATGGGTGTTAACAAAATAGATGATAGCCCTCAATAGTCCACAAGCAATCCCCACTCATGGTGGGGTCTTGGAGCATGTGGAGCCCACTGTGCGGGTGAATGCAGAATAAAGTATACTCATGCATCTGCATTTTGTCAATTAGGTTGCATACAGCACCTCCATGCATACACATCAGCCAGCACCATAGAGTCGTGGGTAAAAATCCTAGAGCATCATATGAGTGAATGGTTCCTGTCAGCGGGGCCTATCTGCAAGTGCATGAAATACATGCAGGAAGTTATCCACTTATTAGGCTGGACATGCTAAAAATGAGTGGAGGAAGTATGGGCCGAACCCAGACTCTAGCAAGCTATCATCTTGTTTGTTAACACCCAATGTGTCCTTTCTGCTTTACTGAATTCCTAAGGTTTCAATTTAGCAAAATACTTAAGCACATACCTCAGCTTATTCATTTACTTCATTAAGCATATACACATGTGCTTTTCTGATTCGCAGCCTACACAAGTATTGGTGACTCACAAGACATAATAAAAGCAGGTATGATCTTCCAAAGAAAACAGGAGACCAGATTTATGCTTGTATATTCAGACAGAGAACACCCTGTAAAACAATCAGTGAGAACTTCAGCTAATTAGACACCATAAAGTCATCCTTCAGACATCTCTAGGGGTGTGCATGTCATTTTTGTTATTACAATAATGAAAATGAAAATTGTCATTTTCATTATAGTTAATTCAATAACGAAAATGACAAATAATAATAATAGTAATGAAAATAGAAACGAAAATGACATTTTGTTTTTGAAATAAAGGAAAAACACTGAAAACCATATTTCTGGCTATAGATTTTTGGTTTCTTATTCAACTCTGATGGAACTTGGGAAGATTATGCCCCCAATGATTAGATAAAGGGAACCGATTTTAGAAGCAATTGAATGTTGTGATTTTAAGAAAAGCTCCATACACATTCATGGCTACAACATATTTATATTCCATCCAGTTTGCATGAAACCTATGTATATTATGTACCTTCACAACTTTAACATTCCTGTTAATTTTCAGAAAGATTGAATAAAGGGTCCTGATGGCATGACATTAACTTGAACATACATTTCAAGCTGTAACATTTTTATATTCCATCCTGTTTATAAGACATTTGGCAGGAATGTAGCACATACCTGCCCTGTCATCTCTGCCAAACTACAGGACAATTTGATAAAGGTACCAAATTCTATAAGCAATTGAAGTTGTCCCCTTGAAAACCATTTTCCAGATAAACAACAACACATGCAGTGCCAGTCAGAGGCAGGCACCTGGCATGGTAGGGGAAGGGAGGCTGTAGGAGGGAGAATGTGGAGCAAGCCAAAAGACTGACATACACATTCACTGACCAATTACTGTATGCTTCCAGCTTTACAGGACCAATCGGTAGTGGCTTCAAGGCAGGCATAGAAGGCGGCCCTGAGGCGGGCATAGGAGGGACATAACTGGGACTTTGGGGGTAAAATCCCAGCAATCAGGAGACATAGGGTATTTTCAGACGTTACGAGATCACGCTCAACCACATGAACCACGCTCAATTTCGCGGCCGGGCCAAAGAGCCCGGAATGATTGTTCTGCGCCTCCCAGATGTTCACCACTCTCAATACCCACATGGGGTCAATTTCAACCACACTTCCTGGGCTAGCCGGGGGAATTTCCCGGGAAGCGTGGTCAAAGAGATCCCCACGGGGAACCAACAAAAAGTAACATCTGGACGCCAATCACCCGATGGAACCAAAGGAAACGTGAACAATGCACGCAGCATTGCTGCCAGGCAACCAGCAACAACACAATCACCAGAGGGAGATTTAAAGGGAACTCCACAGCAGGCAAGCTTGGTGGGATGGAACGAGGAGGGAGGTGGAAGAGAGTGGTGGGAGAGAAAGCGACGGTGGAGGAGGAGGAGGAGGGAGGGGCAGCGGTGGAGGGAGCGCAGACAGAGGAGGGGGAGCAGGGGCTCGTGCTGAGGATGGAGGAGATGCAGGAACAACACCCACAGCAGCCGGGACATGATGCCCCAGGGACAACAGCCGGACCAGGGGAGGTGGAGGTACCCTGGAAATGGGTAAGGGGAATCAAGGGGTGGGGAACAGGGGGTGCAGGGGCACCTGGGAGGGCATGGGGCACGCCCGGGCACCAGGCAGGGAGGAGGGGGAAGGGGCACCCTGAGAGGGGGCCAGACCCGCACCCAACCCTATACCCCCCACCCCGTCCCCACAGACACGGAAAAGGGCCCGGGCAGACGAGCCCCCGGAGGACACCGGCCCTGCCCGGGTGGAGGCAGAGAAGGAGGAGGAGGAGGACGACGATGACCCATGGTGCAGATGAAGGAGGAAGGCCTACCACAGAGGGGGCCAGTGGGGTCTCCAGGAGACCCGGGACTTCATAAGGATATGGGGGACCCTGGAGTACCAACTGGAGCTCGCGCTCAACCAGTGCAACCAACATGTCTACGAGGACATAGTGCGGGACATGGAGGTGGCGGGGCACCATCGCACCATGGCACAGTGCCGCTCCAAGGCTAAGGAGCTGAAGAGGGGGTACAAGGAGATCCGGGACAACAATAGGCGATCCGGACACGGTGCCCGGACCGCCCCATTCTATGATGCCCTGGCCTGCATCCTGCACATGAAGGGGTCCATAGTCACCCCAAGGCTCGTCGGCAGTGCTGTGGTCCAGGGCAGGGAACAGGCTGAGGTACCTCCTCTCCTCATCGCCCCCCTGGTAGACATGAGCTCCAGGGCCCCAGACCCCCAGGAGGAACGCCCCAAGACCTCCGGCACCTGCAGGCTCCCCCCACAGCAGCCCGGAGAGCACCCCCCCAGGCTGGGCATGCAGAGTCCGAGGCCGGCACCCTCATCACCCTCAGCCAGTGGTCCATGGGGGAGCACTCCCACACTGAGGGGCCAGCCTCGGAGGGATCAGAGACCAACATTGAGGGTAAGAGGGCGACCCGAAGGAGGGAGGGACTGGACCCACAGGGCCAAGGGCCAAGGGGGGGTGGGGACAGATGGGCCAGGGCCAGCCCCAGCCCCAGCCCCCCACAGGCAAGGCAGGAGGGGGCCCCTCCCCAGGTTGCACAACCACACACACCTACACCCACAACCCCACCTCCTCACCTGCAGGCCACGGAACACCCCGGGATCAGACCCAGGTGACCGAGCAGGCAGCCACCAAGAAGCCCAGTCAGCAGGTGCAGGAACCAGGTGAGGCAGGCGGTCCGGTAGGGAGGGAAATCTCGGGTGCAGAGAGGGAGTCCCCAGGCAGTCGGAGAGTGGGATGAGCCGGGGAGGGGCTGGCAGAGATGCCCAAGGGCCTGAGGGGCCCCTGCCCCATCCCAGGCAGGGGCCCGGGGCAGGATCGGACTCACCCTCCCACACCAACAGGGCAACCCTGGCAGTCAGCATCCCCAGGGCCCATCGCCCCAGTGCAGCACATGAGGGAGTACCGGGCACGGACCTGCAGGCGGAGGGAGGAACAGGTGACGGAGATCGTCCAGACCTCGGCACAACAGCGGGAGAGGATGATAGCAGCCATGGACCGGATGGAGGCAGCCATCAAGAGGTCCCTGGAGCGGGCGGAGGTGAGGGAAAGGAGGCTCCAGGCCAAGGTGTGCCTGGATCAGAGACGGAAGCACCGGGAACACAGCAGGCAGGTGGAGACGCTCGGGAGGCTGGAGCAGACCATCACAGGCATGGTGCGGGAGCACTCTGCGAAGATGGATAGGTCCCACGATATTGGGACCTCCCTGCTCCTGCATGCCAGCACGATGTGCACCTAGGTGATGGCAGGCGCACCCCCGGGCACTGTGCCTGCCCAGGTCCCAATGCCGGGACCCTCGGCAGCCCTGCCCTCTGCCCAGGCACCCCAGCTGCCTCCACGCCCTCAGAGGGCACGCATCTGCCTTCCGGTGCCCCCTGCACTCAGGAAGGTGAAGCCTCCCAGGGGGCCACCCCGGGTCACAGCCCACCCCTCCCCCCCACTGGTGGCCGCCCTGCCGGACCAGGAGGTGGCACAGGACACTGCAGGGAACATGGACAGTGGGGGGGAGGAAAGCTCACAGGGCTCCATGGCCCCCACAGGGCGCTCACGGGGACGACCAAGGAAATGAGGGGGAGTGGGGGGAAGGGGTGGGAGGGGGAGGACAGTGTGATGGGGCACTGTAGGGGACGGGGCACAACCTGGGTGGAGGATCAGGGTGGATGTGTACACGTGGGTGCAATAAACGGTATTTGCACTATAATGGCTGCCGGCCCATTTGTGGGTGAGGGCAACCGTGCAGGGGCAAGGCCAAGGTACCCCAGGGGGTGGGCCTGTGGGGGGAAGCCCTCATACCTGGGCCCCCCGGGCAATATGCCTCACCAGGGCGTCCTGGATCCGCTTAGCGTAACGGAACTCCCTCGGGTTCTCGGCGTTCACATACAGAGGCACCAGACCAGGGTGCCGGTGGGGCTCGGGGTACTCCAGGGCTGCCCCCTCTGTCTCGCATACATTGTGGAGCACACAACAGGCACCAATCACCAGGGCCGAGGTTGTCACGGTATAATCAAGCCGGCCAGCAACACTCCTCCAGCGCTGCTTGAGGGCCTCGAAGGCACGGTCCACCACCATCCTGCTGGAGCACAGGCGGGTATTGTATAGCACCTCCACCGGGGTCCACGGTACAGGATAGACCTTTATCAACCACCGGGTCAGGGGTAGGCAGGGTCCCCCAGGATACAGGGGGGCATCGGGACCCCCTCGATCCAGCTCATGCCCATGTCAGCGAAGTCCCCCCAGAACATCCGGGCATAGAAGGGGGAGATGGTCATGATCCTGGCATCGTGACTGCAGCCGGAGTTGCCCATGTAGATGTCTATGAACCGGCCCCAGTGATCCACCCCCCCACCCTGCAGCTGCAGGGAGTAATACCCATGCCTGTTCACATACTCTAGCGCCTCCCCGGAGGAGGGGCGGAGTATCTCTATGTGGGTGCCGTCCATGGCTCCCATGCAGTTGGGGAAGCCTCCGGCCGCGAATCCCACCATCACGGCCCCCTGGTCCACCAGCTGGATCGTTCTGTCCAGGAGCATGCCTTCCACCACCTCGCACACATCCCAGAGGATACAGGCGACAGTGCTGTGCCCTACCCCGAAGTGCTGGGACACGGACCGGCAGGAGTCGGGCATTGCTAGGGCCCAGACCCCTATTGCCACCCGCTGGACCATGGGGATGGGGGTCCGCATGGAGATGTGCTGACGCTCCAGCCAGGGTGTAAGGAGCTCTGCTAGGCAGAGTAGGGTGTGCTTGTTCATCCTGAAGTGGGGCCTCCAGACTGGCTCTTCCCACTGGGCCAGCGCCCTAGCCCACCAAGTCTGTGGGCGCTCTGCGACCCATAGGCATCTGTAAATGGGCATAGCGAGCAGGGCTTCCCGGCGCATGATCTCCCTTGCCCACAGGAGGCACCTGGCAGCCTCGCAGAGTGCTGCAGGTCAGGTCTGGCTCCGGCTCACAGCCTGCCAATCTGCCCCAGAGACCCTCTGTGCCCTGAGGTGAGCACGGGCTCTTCTGCACCTGTGGTGTGCCCTGCGGACCCTTGCAGCTCTCCAGACCAGGGAAACCTGCAGCCGGACAGCCAGGTGCACTTCTGCGGTAAGGAGGTGCAGTTGCTCTGTGTAGTCGCAGAACCACTTGGCTATGACCGTGAGGTGCATCCAATAGGTGGCTTCCCTGTCCCGCTGCATGGTGGTGGGGCCCCTGGGGGGGGAGTTGAACTGTTATACAGGGCCTCTGATGGCAGGGATGGCTGGGGGGGTGGGCCCTTAGCCAGTCGCCCCCCCATGGGGGCCCGGATTATGTTTGTATGCAGTTGGGTACACCTGCAGGTAGTGCACTTGGCCTTGCTCCTGCATGGGCGTGCGGGTCTGCGTGCTCCCTGAGCAGCTGCATTCCATCAGGCATCACCCCTCCCTGTTTGCTACAACTTGGCCTTGGAGGTGCAATTATCTGGACTGTGTGTGCTATTGTGTTATTTATTTATTTTTATTTATTTATTTATTTCAAAGCATTTATATCCTGCCCCTCCAGCTGTGCTGGGTCCACACCCCATGCCTCACTCCCTTCTGCAACACTGTTGCTGCCTGAGGCCTGTTGTTATGTCCCTGGGACCCACCGGGGTTCCCCTCGGGCCGTGAGGGTATGTGGGCCCCCCCTGTCCTTGGTGTTATTCTCCCTGTCTCTCTGGACCATGGGTGGTTGTCCATCCACCGGGCTCCTGCTTCCCAGCCCCCATGGGGCCCCCCATATCTGAACCTTCCGCGAGACCATGTCTCTGTGCGAGCTGTGGCATACCCCGGTTGTGCAGCTGCTCCTGGGCAGTCCTGCCAGCCGTGCGGGTGCCTTTGAGAGCTTGAGCTCTGGACTTTGCTACTTCAGCTATGAGGTGAGTGCTCGTGATTGCCGGCTGCATGCGGACACCCTGGGCCTCGTTCACTTCCCTGATGGGCGCCTCCCGGACAGGCGGTGTACTCATGTGCCCTGGTCTGGAGCTGAGACTGTCTGCGCTGAGTATGTGTGGCCTGGGTGCCTTCACGCTGTGCCTTGCTGAGGGGGGCCCTGCCCTGGCCGTGTCCTACTTTGCCTGTGTTCACAAGGCATGTGGGTACCAGTGCTCAAGTGGGGCGGTGTACCACCGCCTGCTGGATATGGGACAGCTTCCTTGGCCCCCTTCTGCTGCCTGCTGTGTGTCGGAGCCTTCCGCGGCAGAGCTGTCAGCCCTGATGGGGGTGTGGTCCCGGACGGATGTGCAGTTGGGGCTGTCCCTGCAGGACCCCTTCAAGGCCTATTACCTGATAGCCCACCACATGTCCATGTTGGGGTACTGCCAGGGCTTGATCCATTGGCCCCACCTGATTCACCAAGCGGGGCACCTGTCCCCAGGTCCCATGGTGGCCCCCAGCAGTGGCCTGTGAGTCCCGGTGTCCTTCCAGTCCCCCGGTGTCTTGCCCCCATGTGGGCTCCTGCCCCTGGCCAGGGGGGCCCATCTCCACTGGCTGCTCCCTCCCTGATATGCCTGCCTTGCCAAGGTGTCGCCTGCTTCCC
This sequence comes from Sphenodon punctatus, assembly GCA_003113815.1. Lineage (NCBI taxonomy): Eukaryota > Metazoa > Chordata > Lepidosauria > Sphenodontia > Sphenodontidae > Sphenodon > Sphenodon punctatus. Next base: position 357,070 of record QEPC01001934.1, on the reverse strand, counting down.
GGGGTGTTGCTGCCCCTGCCTGTGGCCCCGGGCCCCCTCCAGGCCCCACCCCCCGGTCAGCCTGCATCAACCTGTCCCCACCCACCAGAGCTGCCACCTGCTACCCGCACCCCCTCTCTTCTGCGTGCTTGTGTGACCTGGGGGTTGCAGGGCCCCCTGACTGGCCCTCGGTGCCTCCTCGTGGTGTGTGTGCATCCTCAGATGTGCAGAGCTGCACCGGTTGTCCTGCCTGCCCTCAGGGATGGAGGGGTCTCCGAGTGCCTCCTGGATCCTTCCCGGGTGGCTCCCTGTGCATGGCGGGCCCCTGCTGTGCCTTGGTCCCGAGCTCCTGTGGCCCCCCATTCTGGTACTGCCCGTGTTGCTTGGGGATGCCCGTGCGGACTGTTTTGCTGGGGGGGGGGGTTCCACCTGGACTAGCATATTGCGGGTTTCTCCCTCTCCTCCCTGTCCCAGTCCCTCCCCCCTTGCTCCTGTTGTGCCTTGTGTGTTGTCCGGTCACCCATGCCCCCCTTCCCTTCCTTTCCTTTGTGTGTGCGTGTGCCCGGCTGTGTGGTCATGCTGTGTGTTCCGCTGTGCCTCTGCTGGCTGTGTGTGGTACCTGTCTGACTCTTCTCCCTCTCCCCCCTCCCTTCCTGTTTCCCTTGTGTGGGCGTTGCCGTTTGTGCCTTATGGCTTTGTTTGCCCTCAGGCGGCCATGTCTGTGTCCTGTCCCTGCCCGGTGGGTTCTGGGTGTTTTGACCACGTCTGGGAATCGACGTCACATCTGTTGCGCTGCCCCAGTCTGTGATCTGGCAGCCCAATTCCCAGCCGTGGTTCCGGTCCCGGTCCCGTCATGTCTGTTCGGGGATTTTATTCGCCCCGGGGGTGTGTGTTGTTTTGTTCACCCCCACCGGGAATCCACTGTGGTGAACCGGTCACCCGTAACATCTGAAAACACCCATAGGGTGAAAAAAGACATGACACTAACCACCCTTGGTGGTCATTTATGCATGTTTCAGGGCTGCATAGGACACCAATACAGCCCTGCAACATGCATAAATAACCACCAAGGGTGGTTAAAGGGTGGTTATCATGTCTGTTTTCACCCTTAGTTTACACATACAGTGGCGCCAATTATCATCACAATCACATCCTGCAGCACTGTGACAGAGGACATAAGAGAATCTCTATTGGCTCTTTCCTAAACAGATGCTGCTGACTTCCCTGTAACACATGGGGGAGAGATGTTGAGATTGTCACAGCACACAATGGGGATATTTGGTTGACATTTCTGCTGTCCCATTGGCATCACAAAATGATTTTATACCACAGTGACACGTAAGAGAATCCCTGGCATCGGCTCCTTCTCTGCATATGCTGTGCAGGCATATAAATTTGATATCCTTTATCACATCTTTCTGATATTTGGCTGAGATGATCTTGAAAGTGTTCTATACAGCCCTGACAAATTATATGTACACTGGTTAGACTACAAAGGTGTTACAGTCAGACATACATTTAAAATCGCTCCATGACCAAGCTCCCCCTTACCTCTCGGACCTAATCGCCCTACGCGCTCCTGCGCGCGCTCTCCGCTCTTCCGCTGTCCCCTCCCTCGCTCTCCCTCGCTTCTCCTGCTCGCCCAACCGCCTTCGTCCCTTCTCCCTCGCTGCCCCGCATGCCTGGAACTCCCTCCCTGCCGACGTCCGCCTCGCCTCCTCCCTCCGCTCCTTCAAATCCCTCCTCAAGACCCACCTTTTCCATGCTGCCTTTCCCAATGCCCTCTAGTCTTTCCCCTTGCTCTTACTGTCGGCCCTCCTCTGCTGACTGCTGCTACCGACCACCTTGTAACCAAGCCAAGTACACGCGCCTGAGACTTCGCATCCGCCTGAATGTTTGTTTGTCTTCTCCCATGTCTCTCCCGCTGTCCCCTCTCCTTGTCTCCCCCTCCTTGTCTTTTAGATTGTAAGCCACAGGTAGGGACCGCAGCTGATTATATGTTCTGTACAGCGCCAGGTTGTTACTGGCGCTTTATAAATGTTTAATAATAATAATAATAATAAAAGTTAATCACATATACCACCAGGACCATTATTTCAATCCTCTAGAAAATTGGGAGAGATAGTAAATATAGGAAGGGGTGTAAACATGCCAAGTTTTATCTACATTAAACGTGTGGTAAACAATTTAGAGCTAAGAATGTAAATGAAGATTTTGGCAAAATAATATAATTCACCTGCTTATAAAATTTTATTCCTTTATCCAATCTTTTTGGATTTTTACACACTTAATGCCTTCCATTGTAGGTACAATTGCTCCACTTTCCAGAAAAAATATAATGAAAAAACAAAAATGTTACAGCTGAAAATGTGTTTTCCATTCAAACCATTGGAAAATGAAAACGATATCAAAAACAAAAATGAAATTTGATATTTATGAAAATGAAAGTGACTAAGTTAAATAACAAAAATGAAAACTAAAATGACATGGGCCCCTGGTGCACACCTCTAGACATCTCCAAGTGCTACGACACAAGGCTAAAAGGCTTTAAAAAGTGGGTCCTTACCAGCTGCCCTTTTGCCTTCACTCCCAGCACACATACACAAAGTCAACTGGCCTGTGTGTGTGTGTGTGTCAGTGAGAACTAGCTGCTCCAATATTACCTACTCCCCTCTCTGAGACTAGAACCTAGTCTTCTCAGCCTCTCAACTGTCACTACACTGTATGTGAGCTGTAGAGGTAGGCTGAGCAAGGAGTTGAAAGGCTTTTGCTAAATTACCTTATCCATCTGTCCTTATCCACCCTACATTGACACTAATGGATAGCAGGTGCCACATATGGCCAGTGATTCATGGGTTACTAACCACTCTAAAGAGAAGATGTTATCTGATTGTCCATTCTTTTTCTATGATGTGAAGTCTCCTGTGTGGGATACTTCAATATTGTTATTATGTGACATTGTTATCTCTAGGTTCCCCTGTGTGGGATGTAAAACCTAGATACTTATGTTTTCGTAATATTTTTGTGTATGTTGTGAGCTACCTCAAGTCAACTTGTGTGAGAGAGTGGGTACTTTCAGACGTTACGGGCGGCCGGTTCACCACAGCGAACCACCAGGGGGGGCGAACAGCGCAACCACGCCCGGGGGTTGGAAAACGACCCAAACAGACGTGCCGGGAACGGGACCACGGCCCGGAACCGGGCCGCACCATCACGGCCCGTGGCAGCACAACAGACGTGCAGCCGAACCCCCGGCGGGCGCTAAACCCCCACAAGGCACCGGGCAGGGGCGGGACACAGACATGGCCGACTGAGGGCAAACGAAGCCACAAGGCACTCAAGGGAACGCCCACACAAGGGAAACGGGAAGGGAGGGGGGAAGAGCGAGAACAGGCTGACAGCCGGCTCACACAGCGGTCCCGCAGCAGGGCACAATGCACGGCCACACGCCCGGGCACACACACTCACACCAGGGAAAGGCCGGGAAGGGGGGAAGGGGCGCCCGGAACGCCCCACCCGGAACACCGGCAGGGAGGGGGGGGGCACCACCACGGGGCAAGGCACGGACAGCAGCAACCCCCACACCACCCCAGTCCAGTCCAGTCCAAGGAGGTGCCCCCACAGGAACAGAGGCAGTCTCGGAGGGGGGGGGCGGACCCCCGGAGCAAGGCACGTTGGGGGCCCCCAAAGCACAGCGAGGCCGGCGGAGGGGCGCCAGGAGGAGGAGGAAGGGGGCCCCACAGTCAAAGGCTGGCACAGGCAGGGCAGCCGGGTCCAGCGGTGCTCCTCCGCAGCACCAGCGACGCTCAGGCAGCACCCACGGAGTCACGGGGATGGAGGGGGCCCAGGACCACGGCCAGGGGCAGCAGCAAGCAGCGAGGCGGGCGGGAGCTCACCGAGGTGGGGTCCGCAGGTCGGGAGCGGCCAGCGGGGACCAGGCCCCCCCCCCGGGCCGGGGCGGGAGCCCACACGGGGGCACCACGCCGGGGGGGGCAGGCCAGCGACGCGGGGCTCACGGGCCGCTGCCGGGGGCCCCGCTGGCCCCAGGGCCCGGGTGGCCCGCCCGGTGGACCAGGTGGGGCCAGTGCAGCATGCCCCGGCGGTACCCCTGCAAGGACATGTAGTGGGCGATCAGGTAGTAGGCCTCGAAGGGATCGGGCATGGTGAGGGCCAGCTGCACATCCACACGCGCCCACACCGCCAACAGGGATGACATCTCCACCGCGGAGGGCTCCGGCACACAGCAGGCAGCAGAAGGGGGCCACGGAAGATGCCCCAGCTCCAGAAGCCGCTGGAACGCCGCCCCACGGGTGCGCTGGTACCCACGGGCCCCGTGAACACAGGAGAAGTAGGTCACGGCCAAGGCAGGGCCACCCTCGGCCAGGCACTCCGAGTAGGCGCCCAGACCACACACCACCAGCGCTGACACGGTCTCCGAGGCGCTCCAGGGCACATGGGCGCACAGCACCTCCGGGATGCGCCCCTCGGGGAAACGAGCCAGCCCCAGGGCCTCCGCATGCAGCCGGCAATCACGGGCGCTCACCACATGGCCAAAGTAACGGAGCCCGGAGCTCAGGCTCTCGTAGGCACCTGCACGGCTCCCCGGCCCGGCCAGGAGCAGCTGCACGGCAGGGGTGTGCCACAGGTCGCACAGAGACATGGTCTCGCGGAAGGCCCAGATATGGGGGGCCCCTTGGGGGCCGGACAGCGGGAGCCCCATGGATGGGCAGCCAGCCATGGTCCAGCACAACAGGGAATGGGACACGGAGCCCGGAGGGCACACAGACTGCCCAGGGCCGGGAGAGGCTCGGCCCGGCCCCCGGGACAGGGAACACGGGCCCGCACCGCAACATTGTAGCACAACAGAGCGAGGCGTGGGGTGCGGGCCCGGCACAGCTGCAGAGAACAACAGCGAGCTCTCTGTCTGCCTAATCGCACCTTCAAGGCCATCCCGCTACAAACAGCGAGGGGAGGGGGCCCGGGGTGCTGGGGGCGGGAGCAGCCGGAACGCACCGGCACAGGGCGCGCGCAGGCCCGCGAGGCCGACCCCCGGGCGGAGCCACCAGCACCGGGCCGCCATAAGCGCTCCCAGCCCCCACCGGGGCCCCAGCACCATGGAGCGCGATAGGGCAGGTGGGAACTGGATGTTCCTCGCGCTCGCGGCTGAGTGGCACCGTGACCACACTGAGCAGCTGTGCCTCCTGACCGAGAGGGTGCACCTGGCCGTCCGCCTGCGCTATGTCCTGGCCCTGCGGGCTGGCGTGCGCCTCCGGGGCCAGCAGGCCCGCAGGAGAGTCCGTGGCCGGCTCAGGGCTCGGCGCCGGGCCTGGGGGGCGTGGCTGGCCGCCTGCCGGAGCCTCACCCGGCCCGCTGCGCTCCGAGGGGCCGCGAGGCGGTTCCGCTGGGCAACGCAGACCCTCCGCCGGGCAGCGCTGCTGGCTATGCCCATAGCGCGGAGCCTATGGGTCACGGAGCGGCCCCAGGCCTGGTGGGAGCGGGCCCAGGCCCACTGGGGGGAGGCCGAGTGGGGGTCCCACTTCCGGATGGGCAAGGCCACCCTGCTGCGCCTAGCGGAGCTCCTCGCGCCCTGGCTGGAGCGGCAGCACACCTCCATGCGGGAGCCCATCCCCATGGTCCAGCGGGTGGCCATAGGGGTCTGGGCCCTCGCAACGCCCGACTCCTGCCGCTCCGTGTCCCAGCACTTCGGGGTGGGGCTCAGCACGGTCGCCTGCATCGTGCGGGATGTGTGCGAGGCTGTGGAGGGCGTGCTCCTCGACAGGACCATCCAGCTCCTGGACCAGGGCGCTGTGATGGCTGGCTTCGCGGCCGGGGGCTTCCCGAACTGCATCGGAGCCGTGGACGGCACACACATCGAGATCCTGCGCCCGGCCGCGGGGGAGGCCCTGGAGTATGTGAACCGGCACGGATACTACTCCCTGCACCTGCAGGGGGTGGTGGACCACCGGGCCCGCTTCATAGACATCTACACGGGCAACTCCGGCCGGAGTCACGACGCCAGGATCATGACCATCTCCCCCTTCTATGCCCGCATGTACCGGGGGGACTTCGCGGACATGGGCATGAGGTGGATCGAGGGTGTTCCCATGCCCCCCTGCATCCTGGGGGACCCCGCCTACCCCCTGACCCGCTGGCTGATGAAGGTCTACCCTGTCCCGAGCACCCCTGCGGAGCAGGTATACAATACCCGCCTGTGTGCGAGCCGGACCGTGGTGGAGCGTGCCTTCGGGGCCCTGAAGCAGCGCTGGAGGAGTATAGCTGGCCGCCTGGACTTCACCGTCCCCACCTCCGCCCTGGTGATCGGTGCCTGCTGCGTTCTGCACAATGTGTGCGAGACCGAGGGGGCGGCCCTGGAGTACCCCGAGCCCCACCGGCCCCCCGGTCCTGTTCCCCTGTACGTGAACGCAGGGAACCCCCGGGAGTACCGGTATGCCAAAAGGATCCGGAACGCCCTTGCAACCCACATCGCCCGGGGGGGCCCGCTGTGAGGGCCTTCCCGCCCCTGGGGGCCCCTCCCCCCGTTCCGTGCCCATGCCCCTGTACACGCGGTCCCACAGCCCTGTCCCCCCCACAAACGGGCCGGGGACAACTGTCTCTTTACAACACTTTATTGCCCACACAGTGCACACAATCACCCTGTGCCCCCTCCCCACCCCCGTCCCCGTGACCCCGTCCACCACCCGCCCTCATGTGGCCCTCCCCCTCCCCCCCCTTCCCACCATCCCCCCGCGTTTCCTGGGCCGACCCCTCGTGCGGCCGCTTGGGCCCACCGAGCTCTGGGAGCTCCCCTCCCCCCCACTGTCCGTGTCCCCTGCCGTGTCCTGGGCCGGTCCCGGCCCCGGCAGGGGGCCGGGCGGCGGATGGGCAGCTGTGCCCGGTGCCCCGGTCGCGCCCCGGGGGGGCTGGACCCTCCGGAGGCCCGGGGGCACTGGGAGGCGCATGCGAGGGCCCTGGGGCCGGGGGGGCGCCAGGGGCGGCAGGGCTGGGCCCGGGGGCGCCGAGGGGCCCGGCATGGGGACCTGGGCGGGCAGGGCGCCCGGAGGTGCGCCGGCCATCACGTAGGCACACATGGTGCCCGCATGCAGGAGCAGGGAGGTCCCAATGTCGTGGGACCTGTCCATCTTGGCACTGTGCTCCCGCACCATGCCCTGTATGTCCTGCCGGAGGCCCCTGAGCAGCCCCTGCTGCCGCTGGTGCTCCCGGCGCTCCCGCCTCCGCTCCAGGCGCACCTCCGCCTCCAGCCGGCGGTCTGTCTCCAGGGCCTTCTCCATGGACCGCTCTATGGCCGCCTCCATGCGGTCCACGGAGGCGATCATGCGCTCCCCCTGTTCCTCCGCCCTGCGGACGATGTCCTCCGCTTGCTCCTCCCTGCGCCTGCGGACCCGCGCCCGGTACTCCCGCATCCGCTGGGCTGGGGCTGCGGCCGGCGGAGGCGCCGCGCGCGGGGGCTGCCCTGTGGAAATGGGCGGGTGGGTCAGTGCAGGGCCCTGTCCCCTAGCGGGGTCGGGTCCCGGGGCCCCCTGCCCCCCCTCCCCCACTGAGGCCAGAGGCCCCCCTGGGCTGGCGCCCGGGGGGCCCTCCCGCAATCCCAGCCCTCCCGCCTTACCTGGGTCCGGCACCTGCTCTCCTGTGCCCTCCGCGGGGGCCTGCACCGTCTCGCTGGCCCGGTCCTGGGGCTCCCCATGTCCTGCGGGCGGGAGAGGGGGGAGCGGGTGAAGGGGGCTGGTTGTGGCCCCTGCAGCAGGGCCCCCACCCCCGCCCCTGCCACCGGCCCCCTGGTCGTGCCCCCCCCTGCCCTGGGGGCCCGCTTACCCTCTATGTCCGTCTCCGAGCCTTCGGAGCCCGGCGCCTCACCCTGGGAGTGCTCCCCCTGGGACCACTGGCTGAGGGTGGTGAAGGTGCCGACCTCCGACTCCGCCTGGCCGGCCCGGCGTTGGGATGTCTCCGGGCTGCTGCTGGGGGGGGGCCTTGGGGCTTCTGCGGGTCCCGGGTGGTCCTCCTGGGGGTGGGGGTCCCCTGAGCTCGTGTCTACCGGGCGGGCGGCGAGGGGAGGGGGTACCTCGGCCCGCTCCCTGCCCTGGACCACAGCGCTGCCCACCAGGCGTGGGGCAACTATGGAGCCCTTCATGTGAAGGATGCGGTCCAGGGCATCGTAGTAGGGGGCGGTGCGGGCCCCGTGGCCGGAGCGGCTGTTATTGTCCTTGAGGGCCTTGTACCCCCTCTTGAGCTCCTTGGCCTTCGAGCGACACTGGTTGACAGTGCGCTCGTGCCCCGCCGCCTCCATGTCGCGCACGATGTCCCGGTAGACATGCTCGTTGCGCTGGTTTATTGCGAGCTCCACCTGGTACTCGAGGGTCCCCCAGATCCGTATGAAGTCCCGGGTCTCCTGGAGGCCCCACTGTCCCCCTCTGTGATAGGCCTTCCTCCGGCTGGGCCCCTGCTGTTCCTCCTCCCGGTGCAGCTCCTGCTGCACCTGCCTGTGCTCCTCCTCCACCTCCTCCTGGGGGTGCGCCTCCAGGGGCCGGGGGCCGGGCTCCTCCTGGGGCTCGTCCGCCCGGGCCGACTTTCGTGTCTGGGGGGGGGAAGGGGGGTGGTTGGTTGCTGGGTGAGGGTGTGGGCCCTCTCGGGGGCCCCCTGCCCCCCTGCCCTCCGCCCGGGGTCCCCCTGCCCCCCTGCCTTCCGCCCGGGGTCCCCCCGGCCCCCTCCACAGGGGGTTCCCCTGTGCCCCCTGTTCCCCTCCCAGTGGGTGCCCTTACCCGTTTCCTGGGTGCCTCCTGTGGGCCTGTTCCGGCCGCTGTCCCCGGGGCGGCGCGACCCGGCTGCAGCTGTGGTTGGTGTTCCCGGGGCGCCTCCCTGGTCGGGTGCTCCCGTGTGCCCCCTTCCTGCACCTGTGCCCCCTCCGCCTGCATCGCTGGGCCTGGCTGCACGTCCTCCGCCTCCTGTGCCGCCGCTGTCGCTGCTCGTGCCTCCGGTCTCTTCCGCTTCCCTCCTCGCTCCATCCCGCCACGCTTGCTTGCTGCTGCTCTCGCTTTAAATCTCCCTCCGGTGTTTGTGTTGGTGCTGGTTGCCTGGCAGCGACGCTGCGTGCCTCGTCCCCGGCCGGGGCTCCATTTTTTTGGTTCCGCTGGGGGATTGGCGTCCAGACGTTACTTTTGCTTGGTTCCCTGTGGGGGTTGGTTTGACCACGCTTCCCGAGACCTTCCCCCGGCTAGCCCGGGAAGCGTGGTTCAAACTGACCCCATGTGGGTATTGAGCGTGATGAACATCTGGCGCACGCCGTTCAGACGTTCCGGGCCCTTTGGCCCCGCGGGGGGGTTCAGCGTGGTTCAGTGTGGTTCACCGTGATCTCGTAACGTCTGAAATCACCCAGTGTGGGATATAAATTAAAATTTAAATTAAATTAAATTAAATTAAATGAAAATTTGCCGATCACACAGTAGGCAAACTTCTCATGCATGAGGAGAAAAGATATTTTGAAAAAGGAAGAATCTTTCCCATTTTATTTTAGGGTCATTTTTTTCCTGAGAAGTATGTTTCAAAAATACAAAGGAAGTAGAATTTGACACTAGTCCTATCATCTCTCAAATAAATGGGAGTAGGATTGGGTCCTAAGTCAAGTGTATCCTCTCTTTCTCTCTGCTAAATAAAGAATAGTCCAGACATACTGAATAAAAGCTGTGGCTGAAGATGGACATTTCATTAAAATCAACTTAGCATTATCGGATGTTTTATTAAAATACCTTGAGAGCAGGTGGTAGATGACTTAACACATGTAAAGTCTTGCATAACTTTATTTTTGTCTAAGACTTCTCCGAGATCACAGAGATATGAGCAATCCTGAGTGCAAATCTAATTCACTGCGATTCATCTCATAGCATGTGACTCAACATTTATGCAGTGGAGAATAGAGAGAGTGGGGCTGTCCTGATGAACCCAAAGTGATAGAGACAAAATAGTTCAGATGACACTGGATATAGTAGATGCTCATATGGCATTAGACCATCTTCTGTTGATGATAATATTCAAGTTTAACTTCTTATATGGTTGAGGAATGTCTCATTAGGAACTGGTACAATAAATATGTCATCAGTTATTTTGACTCAATTTTTGGAAAATAAGAGATCTCTAGATAGTATATTTATTTAATATTTATCTATTAAATTTCTACCCCGCCCCTCCTAAAAGAGCTCGGGGTGGCTTACAATAAAAAAATAAATAAATAAAAAATCACACAAAGTATATCTAAAAACAGTTAACACATATAAAAATACAATATTCAAAGTATTAAACAGGGCCCGGGAACTCAGTGAGACAATAAATAGGGTAAGGGAGATAAAACCCTCTAACCCAACCTCTCCCCCTCCCCAAAGGCCTGGCGAACAGCCAGGTTTTACAACTTTGCCAGAATGTCAGAAGGCTTGGGGCCAGGCGAGCTTCCTCTGGGAGGGAGTTCCAAAGGCGTGGCACGGCCACTGAGAATGCTGTCTCCATTGTGGCCCCCCGCTTAACATGGGGAACCTCCAAGATGCCACCCCCGGCAGACCGAAGGAGCTCCTCTGGGGTGCGGAGGGCGAGGCGGTCCCTGAGGTCCGAGGGCCCAGACCGTGAATGGCCTTGCAGACCACCACCAAAACCTTGAACCTGGCTCGGCACGCTATCGGCAACCAGTGAGGAGTCCGGAGCACAGGTGTTATGTGCTCCTGATGACCCGTCCCCAACAGGAGACGGGCCGCCACATTCTGCACTAGCTGCAGCCTCTGAACCAGGAACAAGGGAAGTCCCATGTGGAGCGCGTTGCAGTAGTCTAGTCTAGAGGTGATGAAGGCATGGATGAGGGAGGCCAGGTCCAGGCCAGAGAAATAAGAATGCAGCCTTCGCACCAGATGCAACTGGCAGAAGGCAGCCTTCACGACTGCCTTCCCCTGCCACTCCAGGCAGAGATCCGCATCCAATATCACCCCCAGACTCCGGACCTGAGTTATAAGAAGGTGAACCCCCCCAATCAGGGGGGCCAATACCTCCCTCACTCTCCCCACCAACATCAACTCCGTCTTATCGGGGTTGAGCTTCAGTCTGCTCTGACGCATCCATTCTGCCATGGCCTCCAAACACTGGGATAGCAACAAGACGGCAGGGTCTGGGTCAGTTGAAAAAGAGGTACAGCTGAGTATCGTCAGCATATTGGTGACATCGCACCCAAAACCCTCTCATGACCTCCCCCAAGGGCTGCATATATACATTAAATAATGATGGAGACAGAATGGAACCCTGCGGAACGCCGCATGATAAAGCACGGGGGCAAGATGCCTCATCCACCAGCACCACCCGCTGGCTTCTCCCAGAGAAGAATGAATGGAACCATTCAAGAACAGTCCCATCCAGACCCCCCAGGTCATGCAGCCGTCTCAACAGAAGCCCATGGTCCACGGTATCAAAGGAGGCCAAGAGATCTAGCAGGATGATAAATGTTGAACATCCTGCGTCCATCTCCCGGCAGAGATCGTCGACCAAGGCTACCAATGCCATCTCAGTGCCATAGCTGGGGCAGAACTCAGATTGAAAAGGATCCAGGAAACCGATGCTATCTAGATGCACCTGGAGCTGGATCGCCACTGCCCGCTCAATAACTTTCCCTAAAAAGGGAAGGTTAGAGACAGGTTGGTAACTTGCGAGTGCATCCACGTCCAAGGATGGTTTCTTGAGCAGGGGGAACACCACAGCCTCCTTGAGGCTGGGTGACAACCTCCCCTGCTGCAAGGACACATTCACCACCCTCACCAGCACTGTCCCCTGGAGACTTTCACCAACCAGGACTGGCATGGATCAAGTTCGCAACAGGTAGTCCTTACAGACCCCAAGACGTCTGCCGCATCGGCCGGCATCACTTCCTGAAACTCCCTCCACAAAGCTGGACCAGACGGGGCCTCCATCACCTCACGGTCTCCCCCAAATCCAGCATCAAGGTCACTCTGAATCAAAGCGATCTTGTCTACGAAGTAGATGACAAACTCACAGCGGGCCTGGGACAAGTCGGGGGGTGCGAACGCCCGGAGGTTCAGGGTTCAGTCTATTCAGGGTTCGGGCCCCCTGAAACCATTCGAGGATTCAGCTCAAAACTGTTTGGGGGGGGCGAACCCGTTCGGGCAGCAGGCGAGGGGGACCTGGTTTCCCCTCCCTCCAGGCTGTGTGGATGGAAAAGGTGCAGCCTACTAAAAAATTTTAGTAACCCCCCACCCCAGGGACCCCCCTACCTAGTGGCCCCGGGGCTCTGGCCCTGGGTCCTGCAGCAGTTGGTCCAGCTTTGGCAGCATTGTGGAGTGCTTCAAGCCTCTAAACCTTCCGGGTCAGGTGACTGGGTCAGGTAACCCGGAAGGCCTAGTAGACCCTTAAGCACTCTGTTGCCACCACCAGAGACAGCCCCACTGCTGCCACTGGACCTGGGGCCATAGCCTGACATATCTGGTGATGCTGGGGCTCTGGCCCTGGGGTCGGTGGCAGCAGTGGGGCTGGCCCTGGCCGTGGCAGCAGAGCACTTCAGGCCTCTACTAGACCTTCTGGGTCACCTGACCCAGTCACCTGACCTGGAAGGCCTAATAGAGACCTGAAGCGCTCCACAGTGCCACCGGATCCGGACCCGCCACCGGAGACCTGGCGCCACTAGGTAGGGCGGTCCCTGGGGTGTTTTTTTAATGTAGTAGGCTGCACAGGGCAAGGGGGGGGAGGTGAGCTCTGGCACCCCTTCCACCCATGCAGCCTGGAGGGAGGGGAAACTGGGTTGCCCCCTGCCCCCGCCCGAATGGGTTCAGAACCCAAACTTTGTTCAGGCAGTTCGGGCTGGGACAGTTCAGGTTTGGGGGGTTCGTGGATAGGCCGAACACCCTGAGTTCAGCCCAAACCACATTTACACATCCCTACTAGATAATTTCAGGGGGAAATATAACTTCCCCTTTTTAGAAAATGTCATAAGAGCTCATAAAACCTGAAACTCAAGAATATTACAAAGAACTTTATTGAGCGGATAATTGATAAATTAATCTTTTTGATGCTCAAAGTTAGAAGCGTCAACTTAATTACTTTCAGTGGTTACACTACCAACCTCCCTCAACGCAGGATCCTCATGGGATTCAAGCAGGATCCATGCAGTTTCTGCATGACACAATCTCTCGACTATGGACTTGCACAAGTTATGTGCAGTTTCTGTGAGCCATGGGATAATCCCCACCTTCTGTTCTACTTGTTTTAGGACTGAGATGACAGCAAGTGTTCCTGTTCCATGTACATTCATTTTCACAATTTCATAAATGGATCCTCATCTGTTCCTCTGTTGCCCTGACCCCTCATAACCCCTCCCTTCTCTCTTAGAGATGATGGTTGACCAAACCTGTGACCTGGGGGGAATTGGGACTCTTGTTATTGATAGGGTCCTGCGCCCTGTCCCCTTTTTGTCACTTTGGTTCACAGCCTGGAGTGTTTCTGGACCTCTTGGCTGTGGCTGTGGCCTTTTCTTTATGACTTGGACATGGCCACTGTCAGCCATGCTTTCATCACCTCAGGGCTGGATTAATGCAACATGCCCTACGAAAGTACACTTTCGAGTGTGCTTGCGATTGTCTAATTGTACTTTGTCAGTTTCCAGTGATTCCACACTTCTGCCATTTCTTCTATAATTTTCATCACTTTCTGGGACCATTTAGTCACTTTCCAGGACTTTCTCATTACTTTCTGGGACTTTTTGTCACTTTCCGGGAGTTTTACAATAGTTTTATGGCAGTTTGGCAGCACTTTTATGGCAATTTCCAGTACTTCCCCTGTGCTTAGCTGGCATTTTTTTGTCTCCACAGCCCCTGGGGTGTCTGCAAGGCACATAAGGGGCTTGGGACTGGCCCGTGGCAGCCTGTTCAACTTGTAAAAAATAACAGAGAATGGTAAAAACAGTAGGCAATCCGGTAAGTTTCTGCATTGCACGAATCGCAGTCAATGCCATGATTCCAACTGAAGCAGCACTCACTCAGCTTTTTTTGTTTCAGGTCTAGTTTCCACAATATATGTTCATTTTAGTGATAATGGCATTTTTTATTATTTTTGCATGTATTGCACACATACCTTTTTATGTCCTATGAGGATAGATATAGCCCATTAGCATAAACTGTACCCAATCTCCATACAAATTAGGGCTGAAACTCGATCTCAGTTTTTTCTTGATTATCACTGAGAATCAAGCTTCTTGGATTTATTTCCATAAGAATCAAGAAACAAGAAAATCCCGGATTCTCGACCCTTTCTCGATCAAGTTTTTTTTCTCAATTTACTTACCAGAACCATGTGAGTGTTGTATCCTGCACCGAGTCTCATGTCTGTCTATCTCTTTTTTTTCCCCTGAAGCCACCAACTACACGTCAGGGGGGAAAAGAAACAAAAAACCAACAATGTGTACAAAATGTCTACTGGTCTGTTTGGTGCAAGCGCAGCTTTTTTCCAAAATTGTGCTGATGCTGCTGGTGCAATTTTGGAAAAGATCTGTGCATGCACACAAGAATTATCAGGTGGCCATTTTGGCCATCCACAGGTGTTTTTTTTATCCTTTTTAAGTGAGACTCTAATGAGATTCTCACACCATTAGCAAGATCTTCTCAATATCCTTCTAAGGGTTTTCAATTCTCACGAGATTTTTGTGAGAACCAAATTTATTCTCATTTCAACCCTAGTACAAATAGCATTATCATGATATCTCTGTATGCAATCTTGATTACAGAAAACACAATTAACAATTAATTACAATGAAGGTGCAACAAGCAAATTACCTTGATTGCAAGAGAAGGTGATTAAATGGAATATCTGAATGTTCAGAAAATAGGCATGATTGTTCATTGTTCTATGCACAGTAGAAGGGAACTCCAAAGCAGGTACAAATATGGAATAGCAAAAACTACCCAAAGCAATGTAGATGAGTGAAAGTATTCAGTGTGAAGACTATTCTATTATCATTATCACAAAGCATGAATGTTTTAAAGAAGATGCTGAACAACCCATCTGTGCCATATGTCATAAATGGTCAGTGCCATAAATCAGAAAGGGACTGATCACCAGTGTGTGTATAGAACTGCCATAAACGGGGTTGATCTTACGATGCCTGAGGCTTATTGTCTTGGGGGATTTCATATCAGTGTCCACGCTGAGGCCAGGTTGCATGGGGTGGAGCAGGAGTTCATGGCCTCCATGGCAACCATGAGCCTGTCCCAGGTGGTAGTGGTCCCAGCTCATGGGGGGGAAGGGGACATATCCTGGACTTAATGTTTTACACTGACCTTCGGGGGGGGGGGGGGGAGTCGATGGGGTGTTTCTAGCTTGCCCTTGTCATAGTCAAACCATTATCTCCTTTGGGCTTCTCTCTCAGCATGCCTTCCTCTCCAGAGGGGTTTGGGACCAATTCGGATGATCCACCCTCGGAGGCTTATCAACCCCATTGAGTTTCAGGCAGCTCTGGGTAATTACCGGATGATATCAGCGACCGCTCCATCAATGTCATAATGTCCTTCTGGGATGACTGGTTGACTGTGGCTATTGATTGTATGGCCCCCAGGCCTGGACAAGAGGACTGCTTGGCTGGGACTATCAATCAAGTGGCTCCCAGGAGACTGCTCCTGGCATTTTGGCACTGGCGGTCCCCATATTTCACGGGAGATCTCGGGCATCTGAAGCACAAGAGGAGATGGTTGGAGCAGCAGTAGTGCCTGACTTGTTCTGAAGATGACTGATTGCAGCATAGGCAGTTTTTGAAGAGATATGCTGTGGCTGGGTGGGCAGCGAAGTGATTCTTTGCTGCCATTGTAGCATCTGCAAAGTCACATCCAGCAGAGCTTTTCCGGGTGGTGATGAGTCTGGTCAGTCCAGCCCCCCTCCACCTGGACATGGAATTCTCCACTGTCTCTTGTGACCAGCTCCAGAGCCTAAAATTACGAATGCCCTGCCTGGTCCATGTTTGTGAGATCAGTTTCAACTGGTGACACCTGCTGATGCACGGGATGTGCTAGGGTTTGTTTGGGCTATGATGTTTGAACTCAGTCCCTGACCATCCTGGGTGGTCAAGGCCAGCTGGGAGACAGTTGGGCCATTGCTGACTGGGGTTATCAATGCCTCCATTGAGGAGGGCCAGCTGCCTGAGTCACTTAAGGTGGTGGCGATTTGGCAACTCCTCAAGAAACCATCTCTGGAGGTTGATTCCCTGTTGAGGTATCAACCCATCTCTAGCCTTCCATTTTTAGGGAAGGTTATTGAATAGGTGGTGGCCTGTCATCTGCAGACGCATCTTGACCACATCAATTTTCTGGATCCCTCGCAGTCTAGCTTTTGCCCAGGTTATGGCACTGAGACTGCACTTGTGGCCTTGGCTGACATCCTGAGAGTAGAACTGGACAGGGGGTGTTAGACTCTGCTGGTTTCTGCTTGCTATCTCAGCGGCTTTTATCATCGTAAACCACGAGGTGTTGGTGATGTGCCTGCGGGACTTTGCAAGGGTTGATGGAACAGCTTTGCAGTGGTTCTGATCCTTCCTGGCTGATCTATCTCAGCAGGAAGTCCTGGGGGGTTACACTTCTTTCCCAAGTGGTCTCCTGTGTAGGGTCCTGCAGGGTTCCATTCTGTCCTCCCTCTTGTTCAATGTGTATATGCAGCCGCTGGGGGAGGTTGTGCATCGGTGGGGGGTACATTGTGATCAATACTCTGATGAGTACCTCTCCTTTACAGTTGCAGGCACCAGGTGCTACATGGGTACATTGCGGACTGGGGAAACTGCTGCATTCGTCTAAAGCGGACACAGGCAGGACTGCGAACAGGCAGATGTGGGAGTGCACCCCCAGAGCAGCTCCAGTTGCAAGCAGTTGCCTCATCTGTCTGTTTATATCCAATGACATAACAATGGTCAGCATTATAAGCAGTGACTACACTGCGCCAACCATCAAACTTGATATGAGATTGGAGCCTCAGTGTTAGAACACAAATAAGAAATCATCTTCTTCCAGTTTTTTTCATTTCTATTTTTACCTTCTATGGTTTTAGCCATTCTTCTAATTTATCATCATAGGAAAACTTGTCAATAAGGATAGTTATGAAAACTGGACAGTGTTTGAAGAAAAAAGTATATATAGATTTTTTACCTTGGGTGATTAAATTCTCCTTGACATTAACATATGACAACCTGTTAAAATGATTAGTAAGTCTTAAGGTTTTATGAATAGCTTTATCTCTTCATTCCACATGAGGAAAAGGCAACATGTTATTTATTGTACCTCTCCACCACAAGCAGCATGGAATTTTTCAAAGATTTATTTTAAGTTTGAAGAAAATCTCTTGATACTGAAGGACTGGAGATACAAACTGATGAAACCATCTTTATTCTTTTGGCCCCCTGCAGTACATGTTGTCACACATTATTTTGTTAAGGAACTTGCTTTAATCCTTACAAAAGAAGTGATTTCCTTTTATTGCAACGTAGTTGTAGAACTAAAACAAGCCATCATAATTTCATTAAATCATGCTGAATTACTTAGAAAAGTCAAAAAGAATCTGCAATATGCAATATTTGCTCTGAAAACCAACTGAATATTTATAATATTTAGTCTATACCATGCTATTTATTCTTTAAAAATGACATATTTGTTTTTGTTTTCTTCATAGAGCATAAGGCAATTATATTAATTAGGCTATTTACATGATTTCCTAACTTAGAGCAGCAAAACTTGCCTTCAGCTAGCAAATAATTGGAATTACAATTGCTAGAGATATCACAAGTTTGTTAATTATATCAGGCTCCATCAAGCTCTGATACGATGCTAAATGATTTCCCTTTTCCCCCTCTGTCTGTTTCCTTCCATTGAGCTATTACAAGTTTACATAACATATACAGCACAGGGTACACCCCAGCTTCATTGCTGACACTTCATGTTCAGAGGTCCTTGACTTTTGGAGACAGAATGGTTGGAGCTTATTTTTGATGTAGCCTCTTGAGAAAACTTAGGCCAAAAAGATGCAATAAAGCCCTGTCTAAATATCCCAGTTTTGTAGAACTAATAAGAGAAAAGAATATGAAACAGCAAAGAATTTGGAGGACAGGCCAAAGTGATATGGAATAAAACTAATTTAGTACTGTGCTTATTTTTGCCAACAAAGATAGTTTAGAAACTATTCCCTCATTTCCTTTTGTAAATTGAAACAAAAACTTGTTTCCAATCTCATCCCAAGTGGCATTGAAAACACAGTTGTGGTAACAGTTCTCTAATAACAAGTAGAATTGTAAAGTTATTGACTATATAATAATTTGTCCCAGAATTGATCCACACTACATAGGGTATAATTTTCCATCAATAAAATAATAATTAAATAAATGGCCATTCAAGATTTTATAGGGCTATAAGTAACTTAAAATATGGGGGCGGGCTGCATGAGCCGCTGCTGGAGGCTTATTTAGACTCACCTGTGGAGCGTCGAGCCGGGACGCTGCGGATTGGGGGGGTGGAGCCAGAGACCTGCAAGAAGAAAAGCGTCTGGTAAACTTCTTCTGGCCGTGGAGCTGTGGAGAGTGGGGCGGACTGCACGAGCCGCTGCAGGAGACTCAGTTAGACTCACCTGTGGAGCGGCCAGCTGGGACGCTGCGGATCGGGGGTGGAGCTGGAGACCTACAACAAGAAAAGTTGTCAGTGCCCACAGGCGCAAGCCAAAGGGCGAGAGCGCAAGGGTATTTGCCCTTGTGAGTTGCCTTTAGGCATGCCCCTGAGACCTGCCCACCCCTTCTTGTGGGTTGGTTACTAAGGGTTTTGCTTTGTGCTAAGCTGTGGATATGCCAGCTAAGCTGAGGAAGGGAGCGCCTGGGTGTGAGTCGGGGTATCCCCCGACCAAACAAAGCAAGATAGAAACCTTTTTCCCTAGCACCCTGGGCAATAGCTTGGGAATGACAGTGGAAGACCTACCGAATATGGGTATTCCCCTATCTAATAGATTTGCAATTTTAGATCCAGAGGTCTTGGATGTGAGGGACCCAGGGAAACATTCCCCTTATGTGTCAGCTAGGAAGAGACAACTGGTGGTCT
This sequence comes from Sphenodon punctatus, assembly GCA_003113815.1. Lineage (NCBI taxonomy): Eukaryota > Metazoa > Chordata > Lepidosauria > Sphenodontia > Sphenodontidae > Sphenodon > Sphenodon punctatus. The sequence goes on along the minus strand of QEPC01001934.1, from coordinate 337,991 downwards.
CGCAGGAGCTTCCCTCGCCGGTTTCTTCAAAAGATACTTTAGTGCTTAATTCGCCCCAGCTTCCCTCAGCAGAATTAAAGATTAATAGGGATAAAAACTGGATTCAATTGTTAGTGGAACAAACCAAGCTAATATGTAAAACAGTACAGCATATTTTTGCCCAATTGACTATGTTAACAAAGATAATGCAGGAAAATCAGCTGGGTATTAAACCCGGCTCCCCTAAATCCCTGACTTCACATTTGGGGAGTCAGGGGCTTGAGATGACTGCTAGAGGAAGGGTAACATCTAAGCAGTATGCTGCCCAGGGTGAGAGGAGAACTGTTGTTTCCCAGGCTTCTGGGACTTTAGAGCCACAGGCAAAGCAGAGAGTGGGCAATTCAAGGGATCCCAGTGACCAAGGCTTCATTTATTGTAGATCTGTGGTGGGACTCACAGCTCTTCCAAATTTATCTGGTTGTGTTCCTCTCTGGTCTACTCCCTTTTTGGTGGTGAAACATTTGAGATTCTTATTACGGTGTCCATGTGCTCCAAAGGATATTTGTAACATTAGGATTTTAGCATGTAATAAGGAATTATTTAAGTGTGTGGTGTCCTTTAAAAATAGTTCTGTTCCAGAGTCTATGTGGAAGGGATGCAGAATTTTGAAGGACGACAGGGTACATTTGGCAAAGGTTTTCATAAATAAAGATCTGCGGGAACTGGTGGGAGTGGAACCTAAGGGAAAAATTGACCAGTCCCTAGGACTGAGGGAGCCCTCTCTAACTGGTTCCCAGACAAATGTACCGCAACCATAGATTGCACAAGAGGTCTCCCAAGGTTCTCCATTGTTAGTATTACCAAGAGAATGCCCTGTGGGGGGGAGGGGGGACAGTTAAGTCTTGGTATAGCAGAGGATATGGAGATTGGTATTATAAGATCTACTGATGGGCTAACCCAATCTAGAGAGGCAAAGAACGTGGGGACAGTGAGTGGTAATACCCTAGAGGGAGAGTATCAATGCCGGATACTGTGGGTCTCTTCCAATTTGGAAAAGAGAGGACCCCACCCTCCCCTGGGCATTGTTCCCTTTGAAGTGACAGTGGAAATAATACAATCTTCCCAGTGGGCCATGCAGACTCCTATATGTGTAGATGGGGAAAGCGATCCTGGACTAAATTATGTCGCAACTGTAGAGGGTGGCGCTGCGGAGTTCACAACTAAGAATTGGGAGAGATTCCGGGAGTTGGAGATGGAAGAAAGGGGTTGAGGGTCCATCCCCCGAGGGTTGGGGGTGGTTCGCACACCTATAATGACCAGCAAAGGGTATCCCCTAACACTAGCTGGGGTGGCTGTTCAAACCCCCCAGGTAGATATACATGAAGATCGCCAGTATGTGGGTAATATGGGGGATGAGGGGAGTGTGGTACCAGCAATCCCCATAGTGAGCATTAGTGGTCCTGGACCAGGGAAGAGGATGGATGGGTCTAATTCTAAAACTGATTGACTTCAGGACAATGAGGGTTCGAGCTCAATGAATTTAGTGACTTGGAATGTTGCAGGCTGGAGATCAATTAGTTCCGACCCCAGTTGCTGAATCATTTTAGATAAATTTGATATAGTATCTGTCCAAGAAACCTGGTGTTTGGAAAAACCATCTCTTCCTGGTTTCAATTTCTTTTGGCAGAAGGCAACTCAGACTCATTCTAGGGGAGGCCCAGTGGTGGAACAGCTTTTTCTTTCTGAATCTCTTCAGGGAAACATCGAGGGTCTGGGTAGGGAAATTACGGGTGGCTGTGGCTGTCTGATAAAATTCCTTGACCAGGTACTCACTATTTTTATTTATATCCCCCCAGTCCCTCGACCAATTTTGAAGACAAGGTGTGGAATGAAATGGAAATACTGCTCGACATCTATCGGGATCAGTACCCACAAGCTAATATTTTGCTTGCGGGGGATTTTAATGCGTGGTTGGGAGCCACCAATCTGGATCTTTTCCAGCACGGGGGGTTCTGGTACCCAAAAGATAATTCAGATCTAGGGCCTAGGTGCTCTAAGGATCCTGGTATAAACAAGAATGGTATCTCCATGGCTAAGTTTTTGCACCAGGCAGATCTATATGCCCTGAATGGGTGTTGGTGGAATGATCATCCAGGGGAACTTACTTATTTATCAAATAGGGGTGGCAGTCAGGTGGACTATGTCCTTGTCTCAGCTGGCCTGATATCTTCAGTTAGCTTCTTCCAAGTGGGATATCAAACTAATAGCGACCACCTCCCCTTGATTATTCATCTAGATGGTTACCAGTGTAAATTAGATAGATCTTCCCCCAATTGGGTAGATGCCCCTAAGCAGGGGCTGATAAGAAGGAAATGGGGGAAAGGAATTGAATCTAGTCTTGCTACTATGTTATACTCGCCACTGGGAGACCAAATAGTACAGAACATTCTAGAAGCAGGGAACTCAGTTGATCTGCTGAAAGTGTACCAGAATTTAGTTGAGTGGTTCACCCCCATGCTGTCCACCATGAAATCAGAGTGCCCTGTGGAAAAGAGATTGCCCCAAAGGGCTCAGGGGTGGTTCGAGAGTGAGTGTCATACTGTTAGGAAACAACGGAGGACACTTTGCCGTAGGGTTAGGTCAGTGGGCAGTAGTGTTTGTATAAGGGAGCTTTTGGATAAGAGATGCGAGTATGAGTCTCTCTTAGCCCAAAAAAAGGAGAGTCACTATAGGTCAGTTTGGGAGGAATTGCGGAAGGCAGCAGAGGATATTGATTCACGGAAATTCTGGAAAAAGGTGCAAGGAATTGGCTGGGAGAAGAGGGATCCGGAAAGGCCCCAAATCCCTGCAAGTATCTGGGAAGCCCATTTTGAGAATGTTTTATGTCAGGAACCCCCGAAGTGAGGTCCTCTATTTCGATCTTGGAGAGTCTAAGTGGGATTCAGTCTCAGAGGAAGTGGTAATGGAATTAATTATGTCTCTTAACGGGGGTAAAGCCCCTGACCCAGACTTTATACCCTTGGAATTTTTGAAAGCAAATGTTAATTGGTGGGCCCTGTATTGGCGGCATTGTTCACAGGTATTAATTCCTCTGGAAACGTCCCTTCGGACTGGAGTCAGGCAATAGTTATACCAATATTTAAGAAGGGCAGTGGTAGGGACCCCCAAAACTATAGGCCCATTAGCCTACTAAGTACAGTAAGTAAACTCTACGCTAAATATCTACTGTGGAGGTTGAGAGCCTGGCTGGAGGTCAACAAAATCTTAACAGATGAGCAAATAGGCTTTAGGGAAGGGTGAACAACTGGGGATCATTGCTTTATTTTGAACCATTTGATCCAAAAGTACATTAGTTCGCAGGGTCAGCTATATGCCGCATTTATTGACCTGAGAGCCACTTTCGATCTGGTCTCCAGAGACCGATTATGGGAGAAACTTGCGGCACTTAATATAGATAGGAGGCTTCTATTCCTAATTTATAAGTTGTATGAAAACTCCTCTATAAAGGTAAGGTTAAATGATCAGGGAGCCATGTCTGATACAATAAGGACGTACCGAGTTGTCAGACAAGGATGTATTCTTGCCCCGACACTTTTTAATATATATGTAAACGATGCTGTGGAAATATGCTCCAGTGAGTCTTTTCATCCCCCAGTTGTTGGAAAAAAAGGTATCACGTCTTTATTTTATGCAGACGACACAGTCTTACTATCTGGCTCCCAGGTGGGCCTAAGGCGACTTTTGAAAGCATTTGGGAGGTATTGTCAGGATAATCTCCTTGAAATAAATTTGCAGAAGACAAAGGTAGTAGTCTTCACACAGAAAAAATTGATTCATAAGTGGGCCATTGATAAAGAAAAGATCGAAAAAGTCCGGATCATCAGGTACCTGGGTCTAATCTACCAAGCAAATGGGGGTTGGGCCAGTCAGGCCCAGACTATATTGGGAAAGACTAAACAATTGGTCAAATTACTGGTTGCCTTCTTTAAGGCTAGAGGGACCTTTTTGGTGACCCCACCAGTTAAAATTTTTACGGCAAAGTGTCTTCCCCAATTGCTGTATGGCTCCCACTTTTGGGCCCTGGATTGAATTGAAAGTCTGGAGCGGCTTCAGTCCGGCTTTGTAAGATCTTTACTATCAGCGCCGGCTGGAGCAAGTAGCAGTGCATTGGGACTGGAGTGTGGGCTGTTGCCGCTACAGGAAAGGGTATGGAAGGGGGCAATTGGGTATCGGCGCTGCCTGCTTTTCTGCATGACTGCTCTTCTTGCTCAGTTGGTGTTTGATGATAAAGCTCCCAATTTGTGCGTTATGAAGATTTTGGACAAAGTAAGGCATCTTGGATTCTCACCAGAGGCCCTGCTCCCCTTGGGTTAGAAAGTGGCAAAAAAAATGTTATTCGATAGACTCTCGGACATCACATGGCAGGATACTTTGGCTTCCCACCGTAATAACAGAACATTAGGAGGACACCTTTCAATCAAGAATCAAACACGTTTTCCGATGTCCTATCTAGTAAGATTTCTAAAAAGAGGTTGTTCACTTTGGCAAGACTGAATTTTTTCCCCTCAAAATTGGTGGGGGGTCATTTTAGAGGGGCCTCTTTGGCAGAGCGTAATTGCTGATGTCAATTACAGCAAATTGGAACAATTGAGCACATCTTGCTATCTTGCCCCCTCTATAACAAGGAATGTGCTAGGTGTATTACTTCATTGTTAACTGCCTACCAAGGTAGGCAAAAAGAGTTTAGGTTCCTGCTGGGTGATCATTCCACTGATATTACATCCAAGGTTATAGAATTCCTGTGGAGAGTATTTGTTATCAAGCAAAAAAAAATGGTCTCATGACTAGGGAGGACAAATAGATCATTTTGACCCACCACATTTAGTCAGAGTAAGGCCGATTGGGTGGATTCCTACTTTTGGACTGAATTTTGGAGTGCAGGGGTCAAGAGTTTCCCCAGCTTTATGAGTCTATTTTTACAATTGTATATTTTGTAGGAGGTAGGGGGGATATCTATCTAGAATTGTAACAATACATTTTGTGATAAAGTTAGTTTGGAAGTTATTTTATTTAAATTATCAAATTTTGGTTTTTAGTTGTTTTAGCTGGGGACAGTAGGCAGCAGTTTTATTAATAATTTTATTTAAATTTTGATTTAGTGTTGATGGTTCTGTTATTGGTGCTGTTCTATTGTCTATCCTTTCTTATGACTTATTGTCAAAACAATAAAAATTTGTATAATAAAAAAACTTAAAATATAGGCCAGCATAATACAGTTGACAGCTGATCATCTGTTTAGTTTGCAGCTGATCAGCTGTCAGCACTAGTAAACGAGTATATATTTAAAAGCAGCTTGTGTGGACAGTAAAAGCACTGATTAGCTGTTCAGTGCTAAACAGGTGATCAAAAGTGATGACTGAACTGGGTTGTTGAAAAATGAGAATTCATTTGGCGCAAATTAGACTATAGGTTTCATCACTAAGATACTCCACAACACTTAAAAATGCCTCACAAGCAGGGCCGGCCTTACTACGGGGTGGCTAGGGGTGGCCGTCCAGGGCCCCACGCTTGGGGGGGGTGTCCCGCGGTTCGGGGGGGGGTGAGTGTAGAAATTAAACAAAAAAAAAGTTATATATATTTTTAAAAGTGATGGGGGGACTCGGGTCGACATGGCGCCACACTGCACTGGTAGGCAGAAACTGAACCGTGCCCCCCCCACTCCACCCCCAGAACACCCACCCACGTGAGGCCCCACCTCCTCCTCCTTCCTCCTCGCAGAGCTGTGTCTGGCCCCTCCTTCTTTCTCCCAGAAGTTGCATGAAAGCAACTTCTGGGAGGGAGAGAGGACCCATGGACACAGCGTGCTGAGCAGCAGGCTGCTTACCTGCTGCTGGCTTGCTGTGCTGTGTGGAGAAGAAGAGCCTGAGGTCGGACTCGGAGGAGGTGGCGCGAGGAGCAGCTGCAGAGCAGAGCAGACAGCACGGCCAGAGCAGGCAGCGAGGGCGGAGGGTCCCTCGCCCCCAGGATGAGGATCTCCTGCATGGTGGCTGGGGTATGGGAATGGAGCGGAGGAGGCATCAGTGCAGGCACAGAACGTGTGTGTGTGAGAGAGAGGTGAGAGCATCATGTGTGTGAGTATGGGGATTGGGGGTGTGAGAGATGAAAGCGTGTGTGTAAGCTTGAATGGGTGTGAGTGAAAGAGAGAGGTGAGAGCATGTGTGTGAATATAAATGGGGGTGTGTGAAAGAGAGGTAAGAACATGTGAGAGTATGAATGAGTTTGAGGTGTGTGCATGTGAGAGAAGTGTGCGTTTAAGATTGAATGTGAGTGAGTGTGTGTGTATGGGAATTGAGGGGTGTGTGAGAGAGATGAAAGTGTGTGTGTAAGCTTGAATGGGTGTGTGTGTGACAGATGAAAGCATGCATGACAGTGTAAGCTTGAATGGGTGTGAAAGAGAGGTGAGAGCATGTGTGTGAATATGAATGTGTGTGTGAAAGATGAAAGTGTGTGTGAGCTTGAATGGATGTGCGAGTGAAGAGCGAGAGGTGAAAGTGTGTGTGAGAGTTTGAATGGGGTGTGAAAGGTGAGAGCATGTGTGAGAAACCAAATGAATGAATGTGTATCTGAGAGAATGAATGTGTGTGAGAGGTGTGTAAGATAGAGAAGGGTGTGTGTGTGGGTGAGTGTGCGCGCGTGAGGGGGAGATGCTACCTCTGCCCTCTCCCCCTCCCATGACTGTCCCCCCTCACCACCGATGGCTGCCCCCCCTCCCCCATGGCTTCTGGAGGGGGAAAGACCCAGGCCCAGCAGCAGCTGAGGTAAGGGCCACCCGGCCAATACCTCTTCCTTCTCTTTCTTCATATGACAAGAATGAACAGGGACCCATCCTTGTCCCTTTCCTCAAGGACAAGGATGGGTTCCTGTGTTTTGGGTTTACAAATTATTTATTTTAAGCTTGATGTGCATATAGACTGTGTTTTTTTCCATCCAATGCTAACCCTGGGAACTCCTTGCTGCTGGGCTTTGCCATGCCACTGGCCTACCATCCCCCTGGCTCTGCTAACCATCCCCCTAGGCCCGACAGCCCGGCCTTACTGCCCCAGTGCCCCTCCAACATCAGAACCCACCAGCCGCCCCTGAACCCAGCGTGTGAAGCTGAGGGGGCCCCACATTTTGTGTTCGCCCAGGGCCCTGCAATTTCTAAGGCCAGCCCTGCTCACAATAATGGATTAGTTATGCCTCACTCTTCCACAAAGAAGAATGCAAGGGACACATAGGGATCATTTTTCTAGTCATTGAAATGTATTCTACTTCTAAGGTGGGACAACCATGAATATTTGTGTTAAGAAATTTGTAAAACCATGCACTAAAGCCTGTGGCAGAAAAGAACATGTGTAGCAATATAAATATTCCTCAGATCTTTCAGAGATGGAGATAAGGGAGTTCAGATAATATCTTTTTTAGGACAAAATTCTCTTGGCAACAGTGCAAGCATTCAGGCCACATAGGGTCCAATAAAAGATATCATCTGAACTACTGTCTCCAATCTTTTTGTCACTGCATTCTGGAAGCAGGAAAGACACAATTGTGTGTTTTAAAAGCCATGCTCTGTTACCCACTTAGGGTGTCCTTAGACATAACACTGTTCAGTGTTCTGTAACACAGTGTCCTATCGTTACAGTGTTTAGACATACTGTCAACACAGTGTTCACCCCAAACACTGATTAAACTGTCAAGACCTGGCAGTGATCACTTTCAGTGTTTGGGGTGAACATTGTGTTAGCAATATGTCTAAACACTGTAACGGTAGAACACTGTGTTACAGAACACTGAACAGCGTTACGTCTAAAGACACCCTCAAATAGCCTGTGCAGGGGGGGGGGGCGGGGGAGCCGAGTGGGTCCAATGCAAAAACCAGACTTAACTAATGCCAAAGGGGAGGTGGCCTGAGATGGCCCCAGGTTCCAGCCTCCCTGTGATTAATCAGTTTCCCTGTGATTGATCTTGCCTAGCTTATCTCCCCTCTCATCTTCCAAGATGCCTGACCTGAGGGGGAGGCGGTGCCTACAAGATCCTCAAATGTGACCCATGAGCAAGGAGGAGGAGCTCCTAGTTCCCCTGGGACTGCATTTGTCATTGGGTGTTATTGTCAGCGCCCCTCAACCCAGGGATATATCTGGATGCTAGGTCATCCCCTGCCCTTGCGAGTGGCCATGATTCCTCATCTCATAAAGTGATATCTCCAGTTTTATTATGTTGTAATCCTCTTGAAGCAAACCTCAAACTCTCATTTGGAACCCAACCACTGGGAACCACTATTCTCAGCTTAGCTGGTTTCCCACCCCAGACTAAACTCCCAACACTTCCAATAACCTGAACTTTAGATTTCCCAAATTTTATTTATTTATTTAAAAATTTTATTTTCCCGTCCCTCCTGCCATAGGCAGCTCGGGGTGGCTGACAATCATATAAAAATATAAGAACAACCCTTAAAAAAAACTTTAAAAGGAGGTAACAAATAACCACCCACCCAACACCCATCTTCCCCACCAAACGCCTGGTGGAACAGTTAGGTCTTGCAACTTCTTTGAAATGAGTGGAGGTCAGGGGCCAGCTGGGCCCCCACCGGCAGGGATTTGCACAGCCGTGGTGCGGCCACCAAGAACACCCTTTCCTGTGTGGCCCCCCGGAAAACCTGGGGAACCTCGAGCAGGGCACCCACAGATGACCACAGGGGTCAATCCCGCACCCGGGGGGTGAGGCGGTCCTGAAAATAAGCAGGACCGAGGCCATTTAGGGCTTTATAGACCAAAACCAACACCTTGATTCGGGCCCAGAAAACCACTGGCAGCCAGTGCAGAGAGTGAAGCACTGGTGTAATGTGCTCCCGGCGATCCAGTCCTACCAAAAGACGGACCACTGCATTCTGCACCAGCTGCAGTTTCTGAGCCGTCACCATGGGTAGCCCCACGTAGAGCGTGTTACAGTAGTTCAATCTAGGGGTGATGAAAGCATGGATGATGGTGGCCAGGTCAGAGTCTGAGACATACAACCAAAGCTGTCGCAACAGATGAAATTGGTGAAAAGCACTCCTTGCCACAGCCTTCACCTGGATATCCAGGCAGAGCTGCGCATTGAGGAGCACCCCCAGACTTCAAACCTTGGAAACAAATGGAGGACAGACCCCATCAATGATGGGAGCTGCCATCTCCATTGGCTTACCCACCATCACCACCTCCATCTTGTCAGGATTCAACCTCAGTTGGTTAGCCCTCATCCAGTCCCCCACAGCTGTCAGACACCAGGTAAGCACCAAGACTGCTGGGCCTGGATTTGTTGAAAAAGAGAGGTACAGCTGGGTGTCATCAGCAGATTAATGACACCGGACGCTGAACCCCCTAATCACTTCAGCAAGTGGCTGCATGTACACGTTGAACAGAAGAGGGGAGAAGACATGAGAGATCTTGGTATGATGAAAAATACTGCCCAAGCACCACTCGCTGAGTTCTTCCAGTCAGGAAGGAGCGGAACCATTCAAGAACAGTCCCGCCCACCCCTGCACAGTCCCACAGGCACATCACCAACATCTCACTATTAACAATATCAAATGCATCCAATAGTTCTAATAGGATCAGCAGGATCGAACAACCCCGTTCCCGGCGCAGATCGTCCACCAAGGTCACAAGCGCAGTCTTGGTGTCATGACCAATCCCACTGTCTGACAGCTTAACTCCATTTCTATACAGCTCATGCAAACTTGAAAAATCTCATCAGGGACAAGACAGCCAACTCCTTGGAAGGAAGCCCATTTGCAATTTCCTGGTTGGCCTTCTTATTATTATGAGCATTCTGCATTCTTGATCCACTTTCCCTGGGTGGACAGCTTCCCACCAAACCCTTCTCTCTAGCATGTGGGCTCACAAAAACAATGCCCCAGGGAACATCGCCTGACTTTCCCACAAATCCCTTTTGATCACCATAGTTAGATCTAGCAGATGTATGACCAGAACATCCCAGAGGAGGGTCCATTGGCAGTGTATACGGCCAGCATCAGCTGTTCCCAGAGCATGCTTTTCTTTCCCAATTTCTGTTCATTCACTGAGCCCCAACTGTGTACCCCAGTAGCTTTTCTCAGAAGCCTTTCTTGCCCAAAGCACAAGGCTGTGGCCAACTATCTACACAAGTTTCTTTCACTGGCTGCTTACTGGCTCTGAATTAATACAGAAAAAAATGCATTTTCGGATGCTATTGAATACAGGTCCTATCCAGTCCTGGGAGCTCATGGGTTGGTTGCCTATCTCCCTCCTGTACACACAGAAAGCTTCCAACTGTCAACACCCTAATTCCTGAATTTCAGCATCACTAATCCCACTGGAACTACAACGTTTGCTGTCCCAGTCTGGAATGAGTGCAAATCAAAATTATCTGGAAGGAGTTTAAAGTGTTTCAGGCACCCCTTAAGCATAGCTGTGGATTGGTAGCTGGTGAGTAAGATACCATTGGCGTGGCAGAACACCACTGCGGACATTGATGGCATCTCCGGTAAATATCTCCTCATTGTTTGGACTGAGGAATATTTCGTGATCCCCTGCAGGGTGGAGCACCACTGTCTTCCCGCACCCCCTCTGGTCTATCTTGAAAGCCTAACACAGAGAAAAGCTATCTGCCCCTCAACATCACATCCCTCAGTACTAAAGCTTGCCCTGACAGGTCTGCCTTTGAATCAGGTACTAGTTCACATACCTAGTTCACCTCCCCCCTGCCCCTCCAAAAGCCATCAATGTGGTGTGGTGCATCCCAGTCACACATCAAGCAAGAGCTTGTCTGTGACTTGAAATCACATCGCGACAGCAGAAGGCTTGGATCTTCTGTATCACTAGCAAGTTCTGCCCAGCAGTGGCAATGAAGGGATGGAGCATTATAAGGACCACCATGAAGTTCATGGCTTGCATCTCCATAGCTACAGTACTGGAGGTCCATGAACTCTACAGACCATGCGCCAAACGTTTTGAATAGCTTAAAGAACTGGGCAGCTGTGAGATATGAGATGGGGTGGGATATTGGGAAGGAAGGGGGTTGGTGGGTGGAGCTGGAGTGTAGCATGGAAGAAGGGCTGCCCATCTGTGAGTGGGGGCTCTGTGGGTACTGCCTGAATGCCCAAGAAATACATGCAGGGGGCTGCCCAATAATTAGGCTCTGCATGCTAAATACATGAATGGGGAATGCACGGAATGAACTCAAACTCCATGGGGCTATCATCTCATGGTAACACCCTAAAGTAAATAGGCCTGAAACAAGCAATTGCAGCTAATGCTGTTTCCATCGGAAACAGTTCATTCTCATTCACTTGTATGATAAGGAAACTTATTGGCTTTTCACTATATTTTGCTAGTTTCTGTTTGGTAATCACCAGGGGCGGGAAACCGGTAAAATCCGGTATCCGATAATGCCAGTACCGGGCATACCAGCATTATCGGATTCGACCCGGTAATCCGGTCCGGGGTACCGGATTCCGGGTACCGGATTTTTTGCATTGCAGCCATTTAAAAATGGCTGCAATGTAAAAAAACTTCAAGCCCCAAATTAAAAAAACCAAACCCTCCCCGAGTCCAGGCTGCGCGGGTGGAAGGGGGGACACCCCCACCCACCCTGCCCAGCCTGGATTTTTGTTTAAAAACAGACTGAGAGGCGAGCCCA